>JADLZL010000351.1:0-56257 GCA_015844335.1 Chrysopogon serrulatus | reverse complement strand
GCCGTTGTCCATCCTCCGTGGGGGGTCGAAGAGGAAAGGAGTCGGCCACAAACGGGCCGGGAGGTGGTTGGTCACGGGCGGCCTCCTCCGGTGGGGTTTTTTCCCATAGAGACGAAGAAAAGGAGCTCAAGGGCAAATTTGTCTTTTCGTGTCTCACTACGTGGTCCATCTAACAGATTTGCTAACAGAAGGCCAAAGAAGTAACAAATTTTTGTTTTGAGGCCAAATACACAACTTCAGAAAAAATAAGGCCAAATAAGTAACTAAACTTTTTTTCAGGGCCAAATAAGCAATTCTCCCAAAATTTTAAGCTGAAGATAACATATTGTGAGATATTCAGTGGACTGCTCCAATTTAAAAGTTCCTATTTTGAGTAACAAAGCTCATGATTTTCCATTCAAAAATGAATTTTCATGGCAAAGATTAGACTAATCATCTATCGTTGGAATTCACTGTTTACGACAGTATAATTCGAGTTTGCTGGACTCGCAAATCCCTTCTCAAAAGAAGCCTGATTTGAGCCTGTTAAAGCAGGTCAGTCGGCTCTTTATAAAAAAACTGTATTTTGCGTAATAATAAGGAGTAGAAACGGTGCAATGTACAGCCAAATGTAAAAAACTAAAGCCCAAAAAACCAAAAACCCCACAAGAAAAGGAGATATAGAAAATAAAAGAAAAAAATTTCTCAAGTGACAAGTCCGTTTCTCCGCGCTCTCCCCGTGCTCCCCCTGGTCCATTCTCTTCTGCCGTTCCCTCGCATCTCCTCTCCCTCCAGACTCCAGGACTCCATCACCTCGCACTACTCCTCGCGTCGCTAGGGTTTCTCCCCTCTGCCTCCGCCCCAATTCCGGCCGATCCTAGCTGGCGATGGTCTCCGGTGCCGGACCCTCCGGCGGGGCAGCCCACTCCGCGTCCCCCGGTGGCGGGGGCGGCTCCCCCCCTCCGACAGGGGCGGCGCCGCGCCATCGGCCTCGGCGTCGGTCTCTACGCCAGCCAGCGAGAGCACCGTCGCCCGCCGCCTCAACGGACTTGACCTCCAGGGCGACGACGCGCCATTGTCGCAGCCAGCCGCGAGGTGCGTGACCCCGCCGGCTGGGCTTGATTTCAATTTCATCGTTGCTCGAGTTGGGGTTTCGGCTCCCCCAGCTTAATTACTTGCTCCGGGGGACTGTGTGATTGCCGCGTGAGCTTGTGTTTTGCGGGTTTGAGCTAAGGGGGTTTGGTCGTGTGGATGGTACCATGCCGATCTGCATTTGTTCCTGTTCCTGCTCTAGATTTGCCGTATGTGTGCTCTTTATATTGTTCTGGGGTGTTAAATTGCCGAATTGGTGGGAGTGGTCGCTAGTGTGTTTAGAGGATCCTTTTGAACCTGACCAAATTGTTATGGCTCTTCTACAGGCACGTCAAAACAAGCCACTCAACATTGTTGTTAGTGTCATTGCAAGCTTGATGAATTTATTCTCAAGTTTGTTTCTCAACTTATTGTTATTAATATTGGGAATTTTAGCTAGTGCTTGTGGCATCTTAACTTTTTGTTCATGCTATCGTGAAATGGAAACTTTGGAGTTTGCCATTTTTATAGCTCTTGTAGCAACTCATGGCACCCTTCACCTTTGCACAGAGAATATGGCTTTTGGATGATTTCCTGTTTTTTGCCATCTTTGGTATCCTTTTTGATTTCGGTGTATATTTTTCCGAGGTTGGATACTACGTTGCACCGATACGGGATACGGATACGTCGATACCGATATGGCGATACCGCGATACTTCATTTTTCAAAATCAAGGATACGCCGATACGGCAAGTATATATATTATAAATAATAAATATAACTAATGTATATATGTATAATATATATTTAATAGTGATAAAAAACAACGAAAAAAAATAGTGCAGCTGGTCATACAAACTATCAACATCTGTTATACTTATCTTGCTATCTGCTATACTTATCTTGCTAGATTGTATCTTCCTCGATAAATTGGATGATATATGTAGGGTTCAGGAGTATCGAAGGTGTATCGAGATGTGTCAGGATGTATCGATGAAGTATCGAGATTAATTTTGTTTATTTTTTCACCTCAATTGTCCGATACTTCTCCGATACGAGTATCGGTGGAGTATCGGGTATCGGAGTATCCGATACGTATCGGATACCAGTACGGCACTTTGGTGAAGTATCGGTGCAACGTAACTTGGATATTCTGGCTTATTGATTGATTCAGAGCTAGTACGAAATAACTTAAATTTTGTTTTGCTTTATCACATTTTTACTACAGCTTGTTACTGTTTCACATATTTGGTAATTTGTGGTATGTCTTATTTTCACTTATTTATCTGGCCAGTTACATAACACATTTCTAAAACACAGCTGGTTCTCTATTTATGATGCAGCAAGAAGAAAAAGAGAGGAGCACGTGCAGTTGGTCCTGACAAAAATGGCCGCGGATTGCGCCAATTTAGCATGAGAGGTGGTTTAAAGAGTTCCTTTACCACTCATACCTGTGATTTTCACTTGTTTCTGGTTTATGTGAGCATAAGAGAAATGAGATTGACATACAAGCCTTTCTTTCTCTCTCTCTCTCTCTCTCTCTCTCTCTTTTCAAATGTGACTGTCACAATTTTTTTTTAATTAGATCTTTGTTTTGTTTGTATCATACATGTGCTGTACTATGCTTGAGTGGTTATTGAGCTGGAGTTCATTGCATGTTAGTGTTACAAAGTTTTATTAATTTTTTATTTATTCTTTTTCAGTCTGTGAGAAAGTCGAAAGCAAAGGAAGAACAACCTACAATGAGGTATCTACTCTCTTTTCTATGTTAGCTGTGCCTAGTCTTATTTGGTACAGTTACATTGTATAACATCCCTTTTTGCAAAAGCAGAAACTAGTATATGCAGCCAGTGAACATTAGGTGCTGCCATAGGAGTAGCACAGAAGATACAGACTCTCCTCTAAAGTTTAGAAGTAAACCATTTGTCCCATATGCTTTACACCTGAGCAGAAGAGCTAGTATCTCCAGAGAGCGCTGATATTGATAAGAGGTGGCAATTAAACTGTCATATTTACTCCGTCCATTCCAAATTGTAAGTTGTTCTAGCTTTTCTTAGTGCATCGTTTTTTCTATGCAGCTAGATATATGCTATGTCTAGATGTATAGTAAAATCTATGTATCTAAAAAGGCCAAAACGATTTACAATTTTAAATGGAGGGAGTACATCATGTGTTGATATGCGTAAGTAAACTGTTACTGTGTGGATTTGCCACCTCTTGTCAAAATCAGTGCCTTTCTTGGGCATGAAAAGCAGACAGCATCAAACTATTGTTTGTAGTTTCTCATTTTTCAGAAAAGGAATAACTCTTAACTAATGAACAATATCCTGGGAAGAGACTTTTGTGGATTGTCACAACTTCACATATTGGATATTGATCTTTTTTTTTTTTTTTTTTTTTTTTTTTTTTTTTTTTTTGAAACAAAGGCTGGAGCTCTGCCGCTCAATTAAGACAAAAGAATTTATGTACAATAAGGTTAGCCAAACGGGATGCCCACTGGACACCCGGGTGTCTAACCACCCCACGCGACGCAGTTGAGCCCAAACACGACACACTGCCGAATGTCGTCATTGCCGAGCATGGAAGAACCAGCAGCTCCGATTACCAATGGCAGGCCACCCACAAGCCACACACCAAGTCCAAACCATGAGGCTACAACCGGTCATCGTTGCCAAGCGCAATCTAGGGCAGCTCTGACTTCCGGTCACGACCCCACACCTCGCCCCCAGCAGATGTAGACCCTCCATAGCGCCCCAGACATGAAGAAGGGGGCTTGCAGCGCGTCTCGTTGCCAAGCAGCATCCCTGATGCAGCAGCTCTGACTTCACGTTGCAAGAAGGCACTAGGAAGCACAGGCGCCGAAGGAGACAACGAAGCCGCGACGATGATCCAAATGCAACGCCTTCAGGAAGGGAGTGACGCCGATAGCGCCATCGTCGCACGTCCACGGAGGACTAGGTTTTCACCCTTGGATGAAGGTGCTAGAGGGGAACATGACACCCCCAACAGGGAAAGCGGCGCCTACCAGCGTCGCCGTCGTAAATACCAGGAATACCAGGAATATATCTTGGTTACATTGTGGGACGGAGATTCTGCTTTGGTCCCTCCTCCACATCATTATTTTTAGTTAAATGAAAACATTGCATCCCCTTTCTTCTGCATCTCTTATCAATCTGTTGCAGCATCTGAAAACTGATGCATATGGCCTGCATTTTTCAGGTGGCAGATGAACTGGTTGCTGAGTTTTCAGATCCGAATATTAATATTGACTCTCCAGATCCTGATAATCCCTCTGCGGTAAGAAATACTACTACTACTCTTGGTCAATGATTTATCAAGTAGTTGAATATCATTCTGATTATGTTAAAAATGCAGCAACAATATGATGAGAAAAATATTCGAAGAAGAGTTTATGATGCGCTGAATGTCCTAATGGCTATGGAAATTATATCTAAAGATAAAAAGGAAATACAGTGGAGAGGCTTGCCCAAGACAAGTATGAATGATATTGAAGAACTGAAGGTTCTGCTCCTTATCTCTAATAATGTGGATTGCTGACAGTTTGACCATGTCTGCTCATTTCATAAAGTTTATGCATATGTTGCAGACAGAGGTCATTGGACTGAAAGGTCGGATTGCCAAGAAAAATGCATATCTCCAGGATTTACAAGATCAAGTAAGAATTGACTGATCCCTTCTTTTTTTTTTTTTTAATTTCCTCATGATATAAGCCAATTGATAATATGACTATTCTCTGCATCCTCCAATCTTATATAAAACTATGACTGGTGACCTATTATGCAGTACTTTTGATTCATATACTTTAAACGTGCAATACCTAGCATTGTAGATTTCATGGTTTCTATTGCACTCAAAATTAATTGTACTATCTGTCCATGAAACTATTTGGAGAGTAGCATTAAAAAAAAAAAATCTCCTGGATCTTAAATTTGGAAGCGCTTCTGCATGCTGATGTGCCACAACCACAAGGTGCATACAGAAATAGGCAAATGGCTGACTTTCTCTGCTCATTTATCACATTAATAAGACAAATGGTAGAGATACCTTTGAGTTTATGTTGGATTGTATAATTAAAGCAAAAGTGAATTCAGTTGCTACTTGGATTTCAGAAAGATTCCCTCCATCCCAAGATATAATATAAGTGCACGCCTCGCATTTTGAGGAGCCAACCAATCTCATGTTTGATCAAATATTAAAAAATACTAATATTCATGATACCAAATAAGCATCATTAGATTAATCACGCTAGATATTTTCATAGTAAACCTATTTGGATATACAGATGTTGAGACTTGAAATTAGTTGGCTTGAAATGGAGATGTGCACTTTTTTTTGGGATGGAGGGAGTATATATTTTGGAGGGTCCTGTATGGCTGAATGATCTTTTTCTTTTTATCTAGTTTGCTGCTCAGTGGACTTTCGGGCTACTAAGTGTCTCTTGATCAGAATTAATCATTATAAAGTCATGTTCCAGAACATTAGTATGAACTCGTTTTTCGTAAATGAGCCATGCATTGTTAACTGTATCTCCATTGCAGATTGAGTTAGTAACGATATTTGTTCCTTATTTTTCAATGTTGAATTTTGAAACTCATTTGTTATGTTACCTCATGCTGCGAACCTTACAAGTCCTTTTTTAGTATGTATGTCTCCAAAACTTGGTTCGACGAAATGAGCAGCTATATGGGTCAGGAGATGCACCTTCCGGTGGAGTGGCCTTGCCATTTATACTAGTTCAGGTAAAGATAATGCTTCATCTTCTGCAAACATGGATCTAGAGATACTTCATTGTATCATTATGTTTCAATGCCAGTGTCAAAGAGAACATTTTTGAGTCATTTCAGAGGTATCATAGCAAGCGAGATATTGTTGGAAGCAATTGGATTCCATTGTGGATTTGAAAAGAAATGTTCCACCATCCAAAGCTCTATTTAATTGTTTAAACCTTCGTATCGTCCACTTTATATATTTAATATATTTTTTTTTGATAGAAATGCCTCATCATTGCATCACATGGTACATATTGATCAAGAATTTTTTTAGGCTAACTGATTTTTAACTTTGAAGTCTTAAATTTTGTAAAATAAAAAGGTTTCAGTATATGACTAATTTCCATAAAGGTTCCTGTTGTTGAGTTTGGGACATACATTTTGAATAAAAGGAGTTGCAGCTCAGTAGTTGGAATCCAAGCAAGTTCTTGAAAACACTGGGAACTAGCTGGTTCATCTTTTGTTTAGTGGGTGGTGGGTACCACAACAATTTTTTGAAATTGGGGTATCTTTATGTTGCTTCATGTTGGCCCAATGAGCTGCTCGGTTGATGGCACTATGGGCCATGCACCTGCTCTTAATCAGGTTAGTAGGTTGTTATGATTGAGTCATTATAGGCAAGGATCACTGTAGATTGGTTCTGTTTCTAGAAGACAAACCCTTAGGTCAACCGGTCATCCTTGCCAATATATGTGTTACCTTTTATCCTCCATGATTAATCCATCAATTCCGTGTCATATTCTTACATGGTATTAGACTGGTCGATCCGCGACCTTCTGCTTCCACTGAAACCCTAACTCCACCCTCCAGCTGTCATGCCTATTGAGCTGCCACCTGCCTCCTTCGCTTCCCTTGGCGCTGCCACTGATGCTGTGTGCGCCAAGGCTGCTGCAGCTGCCGATAGCGGGTGCGTAACAGCCACCAAAGCTGAGGAAGCTGCACGCGCACTACAGCATCACTGCCGCTGCCAAGGCACGTGGCGGCACCCTGGCGCTGATGGCGCCAACACTCAGAAGACTGCTGAGCATGAAGCCACCACCGCTGCAAAGGATCACTAGGACGCCATTGACCACGATTTGGGGCACGCCGCCATCCAGGCCAATGATGACCGTGCTGAGTCCGACTGAGAGTTGTGTCCACACGCCTACACCCGCACCTAGACGGTCACTGTACAGAATGTCCACACTCTGGTGCCTCTCATCCTTGACCTCACCTCCGGCCACTACTCTAGGTGGCATGAGCTCTTCCTCCGCTCCTGGGAAGTACACCCTTGAGGCCCCTGTCCTCAGCAACGACCCTGACCCAACTCTATCAGATTGGATGCACATGGATTTTTTTTTTTGAGCATTATTGGATGTGCATGGACTGTGAGGTCAAGTCTATGCTACTCGGCACGATCAGCAACGAGTAGGTCGGGATGGTGTTGAAACGCCGTGCATTTGCACGCACTACCTTGCTCGCCATTGAGACCTAGTTTCTCGCCAATCAGGAATGTGTGCCCTCTACCTAGATGCAGAATTTTGCTACTTTGTTCAAAGCGATCTTTGATCGTGGACTACGGCCGGTGCTTCAAGATCATGGCTGACGCCGTCTCCGATCTCAGCGAGCCTGTGGTTGACCACACCCTCGTCTTCAATGTCATCCATGGCCTCACCGAGAAATTCACCGCCATCAGCATGCATCAACAAAGGTGGCCCTTCTCCACCTTTCTCGAGGCACACAAACCTTTGCTGGAGGAACTAAGCATTAGTGCCATGTGTCTGTTGTTATGACTTTTGAATTGCTATGTTTTTAGTGAACTATAATGTTATGACTTTTGAATTGGTCTGTTTTTAGTGAATTATAATGGCAAGAATCATTAGAGGCCATGCAGAAGCATTCTTAGTGAACTCTTGTAGCTTTGCTACCATTATCTCTATTCATCACTTTTATTCTGTTATGCCTTCTCAACTTAGTTATGCAAGTTCTATTTTTTTTTTATCTGTGATTTGCTAAATGACAGTTAACCTCCATTTGTTGTGTAACCAGACACGTCCTCATGCAACTGTAGAAGTGGAGATATCAGAAGATATGCAGCTTGTGCATTTTGACTTCAATAGGTAAGACAAGAATTACAGGCTGTTCCCCTTTGCTTTTTGTATCTTGTGAGCCAGATAAACAGTTCTTAATAACATATGTATCACCTGATTTTGGACTCCTGATGAAAAGATGCCCGTTCATAAGAATGTTTTAGATCCATAACATCTCCTGGATGATTCAACAAGTTTATTCCATGATTCTTCTGCTATTAGTACATGAAATTCTCTTTAATGATTTGTGAATGCTTTGTTGGCTGATTTTTTTAAAAGTACAGCCTGTCTCTTTAATGATTTTTCTCCCTTCTGTGATCTTAATGTCCTAATCTATGAGCAG
This sequence comes from Chrysopogon serrulatus, assembly GCA_015844335.1. Classification (NCBI taxonomy): domain Eukaryota; kingdom Viridiplantae; phylum Streptophyta; class Magnoliopsida; order Poales; family Poaceae; genus Chrysopogon; species Chrysopogon serrulatus. The sequence goes on along the minus strand of JADLZL010000351.1, from coordinate 48,005 downwards.
ATGGAATGCCAATTCATCGAATTATTATTCACTTGAGAACACCTAACTAGCCTTTTTAGCTCACATGAACTGATGAGCGTTTCTCATTTCTGCAATAGATTCTTTCAATTTTTTGTGTTGCCTTTAAGGTCTTGTTTACATTCTTAAGGCGTTAAGTCATTTTAACTGAGCATGAAGGTCTCCTGAGTGCTAAACCCTTGCTGACTCACATATTTCTAAAAAATGCAGCACTCCATATGAGTTGCAGGATGATTTATTTGTACTGAAAGCAATGGGATTATCTGGCAAAGAAGAAACTGATTGTACCCAATCTCCTGTTGCGAATGGAGGTGAGTGCTCAATTACACCGAACAATTATTGGCATCAATCACCGCAGCCTCCAGGGCCAAGAGGAGTTAGGGTACCAAACTCGCCTCCTATTCCAGGGATACTAAAGGGGCGTGTCAAGCATGAACACTAGGCCTTAATATGCTTGGTGGTGTCGATTGAGCTATTTTCTTTATTGTTCCCCAGCTAGTTTTACCTGTAGAAAATGCTTGTAAATTATGCCAGGTCTAATTTGATTTTGCTGATGGATAGTTCGATGGGTGTCATGATGTGACATACGCCTAGCTCACGTTAACTCCTAGCATTCAGTTATGTGGTCAAAGGAAAAGAAGTGTAATTGTGTAGTTTATCTTCTTGAAATAGTCGACATATCGTATCTATGGGACATATTGCAGGAGATTTTATACTTTGTTTTATGAGGTTTGTGTGGGGGAATTCTGATTTTAGGAATACAGTGTTGTCAGTACACTCCAAGTGATATACAATAAAAGGCAAATGTTTGTTTACAATTGCATGCAGCCCGAGGCAGGACGGTCTGATCCGAAGCACGGTATTTTAGCCCGGCATGAGCACGATCTGGCCCGGTGACTAGCGGGCCTGGGCTGGCTCGGCACGATACGAGGGCCATGCTTGGGCCACTTACTAGGCACGACGGGCGGGACGGCTGGCACGGAACGGCCCGTAAAATAGGAACGGCCTGATAGCAGGCCCATAAAATAGGAACGGCCTGATAGCAGGCTCGCTAAAGTAGATAGCCCAACATCAACTCCCAACACTAATGTGCTATGTTCCTCTCCCCGTGCCCCATCGCATACTCACCATCCTCCCCATCTCTAGCACCGGCGGCGTCCACCTCATCCCCTAACCACTGGTAGATGAGCACGACGACCCTCTCCTCCACGTCTCCTGCAGGCCACAACGGCCTCAAGCACGCCGGCCCCTCTCTTCCATGTCTCCCGCAGGCCACAACGGCCTCAAGCACGCCGGCCACGAGCGACGGTGGCCGCCTCCTCGACGCCCCCATGCGTAGCCACGACGCATGCGGTGGTCTCGACCACGACGGCCGGCTCGGCGCGGCGCGGGCGGCGGCGCGACCGTGCTCCCTTCTCCCTCTCTCGCCAGCCTCGGGCTGTTGTCCGTGGCGTGTTTATTGGGCCAGCCCAACATGAAAAGCAGTCTGACGGGCCGTGCCTAGGCTATTGGCCAGGAACGAAGCCCAATTGGGCACGGTCCAGGAGGCACGGCATGTCGTGCTGGCCCGACGCCTAGCGGGCTGTGCCTGCCACGGGCCTGTGCCGGGCCAGGCCAGCCCGTTGAACATCTATGGTCGAGGAGTTCCGCAACATCACCCAGGGATCAATGAAGAACCATGACGAAACCAACACCGAGAAGAAAAAGATGTACTTCTTCAACAAGGGGCTGAACACCTGCATCAAGTTGGACCTGTCAAGGCAACCTTTCCATTGTTTTTTTATTCAGCACAACTTTTTTTTTTTTTAATCAGCAGAACCATTTGTTTGTTTCATCAAAACCATTATCCAAGTAGTTCATGTATGACATATATTTGCACTTCCTTTTTATTCGACGTGCATGGTACTGTGCTCGATGGTTGGCTGTATGTGCATGCTCGTGGCCGGCAAATCCTGATGGAGCAACTGGTGCAAGTGCTGATGGATGGGACGCTTCTTATCTGAACTGGCCATCAGGTGTTTGTCGGCGTCCTGTTGAATGCTGCTCCCTCCCGTCCCAAAAAAATATCGTTCTCGCTTACTGAGAAACAACTGTCGGCAATTTTTATAAATAATAAATATTATTGATTAGTATCATAATTAGTATTATCGGAAAGATCTTTAGATCTAGTTTTTTAACAAATTTATTTGGAGATATAAATATTATACATATTTTCTGTAAATCGAGTCAAGCTTGTGGCATGAACACTTAAAACATCATCTTTTTTGGGACGGAGGGAGTAAGGTACTGCTGCTGCTTATTATCTGATCTGATAGTCACCAGGAGGTGCACTCGTCCACCATCTGTTGATGTGTCGTGGTCGGCAGATCTACAAGTACCTGCGCTGGTGGAGGAGATGGCCGGCTTGATGTAGGAGATAGCCGGTCGGAGTAGATGGTCGCCAGCACCGATGGAGACCTGCGCCTGAAAAATGCCAACGGGAGGACCCGTCCTATTGGAGTTTATGGGCCTATTTTTTAATTTATCAAGTCCAAATGGCAAACTCTTAGAGATGATCTATTTTTTAACTTGCATATGATTTACGGAGTTGCTAAATCATAAGATTTGCCAAGTGAATTTTAGCAAACTCTTATCCAAATTCGATTGAAGGCAATATCTTTCATATTCTCTATGAATTAGATTGAGAATGCAGTCACCCTGTATCATAGAGGCAGTGTGGAGAGCGATGAATATGGAAATGTCCGTTTTGTTGAAATGCAAAGGGCATCTCCAATATTCGATGATCGGACGTCGTTTAGTGAGAGTTGTTTGTTAGATATCGGGAGGAGCTTCATTGTCATGCATACGAGGAGCACATCTCAGTTCAGGGGTACAATCAAATGAATAATCCAAACACTTAATCGTATCGAGGCTACCCACCAAAAAAAAGGCCATCATGAGCTGCATTTGAACCTTTTCTGCCTCCCTTGCCCTCTCCAACTCTTCCCTTTTTCTTGACAGCTAACTATTTTTTTTCTTCTCACCAACATATTCCCCCGTCCCAAAAAAATGTCATTTTTTATTTTTCAGATATATGTCGTTGTATTCAAAAAATTTATGTATATTATAAAATAAATAAATCATTATTAAAGTATATCTAATGATAAAATAAGTCTTAACAAGATACTCCTCCGTCCCAAAAATAACTGTCGTAAATGCCGGTAATTTTTATAAATAATAAATATTATCGATTAAATCATAGTTAGTATCATCGGAAAAATCTTTGAATCTAGTTTTTTAACAAAATTATTCGGAGATATAAATATTGCACGTATTTTCTACAAATTGAGTCAAACTTGTGGCACGAAAACCGAAACGACATTTAATTTGGGACGATGTAGTAGATGATATTTATACAAAAACTTTGAATAAGAAGAATGGTCAAACACGATGCCCTGAAAATCTAAAACGACACTCTTTTTGGGACGGAGGGAGCAACACTCATTTGTATCTAGATGTATCAGGTGTGATGTAGTCCCCTTTATTTCCAATGTTTCTTGGCGTACCTTTTATTTGTGTTGCTTAACATAGTTGCTGATGAGATGATCCACACCTTAGCTTTTGTCTCATTAGTTCCTCCTGCCCAGATTGTAGCCCTAAATTCATCTCTATCCCAATAAGACTCCTATTTACATTTTCAAGTGCTCTATTAAAAAGTCATTATATGCGGCGGGTGGAATTTAAAGGTACTTAAAGATATAAACCAACCTCATCATAATCAACCATATGCACCAATGGCATATTCCAAGCTCCGAAGAAACTGGCCATAGTGGGCTGCAACACCACATTTGCACAAGATGGGGGGACGCTATTCCCTGAAGCCACACTTGTGGTATCTGTCCTGCATAAAATGATACAAAAGGTAACTATGTGCAAAGAACAAAAAATTACTAGAAGAGTACAATGGTTTACTTGTTTCTTTTTGTTGCCACACGAACCATGCAGAAAAAAAAGTGAAATCACACAGCTATATCTCCACATTCACACAAAGACACAGGTTCTCAGGTCGCTTTGAGGCAGCTTTGTTCTTCTCCTTGCCTGTCAGTGGAGGCTTCGGGGGAGGAACCCGTGTCGGAGGGCAGGGTGAAAGGTCCTTATTTGGTTTTGGTAAATTAAGTGACAACCTAGATGGACTAATTGTGCTTATGTAAGATTTAAGAGAATTAGTCCATAGGTTGATGAAGGAGCTTAACGCATGATACATGACACGGAGTCATGTGGCTAGAGGTGAAGATCGAGACAAGATTTGGCTTGATGGACTGGTCGCAAGGGTGAAGGGAAAGTTGGAGGCTTTGAAGCCATTGGTACCGAGTGTCGGGAGACTTGAAACAAAGACTTGGCGCTGAAGGACCGAAGCGAATGGTGAAGAGCGAGTGAAGTCAAGATCGATGGACCAAAGGCCATGTGATGATATGAAGTGGATCATATCATTCATGTGGATGTTGGTGCATGTATTGCATCGATACCGAGGAGATGGAGTGGAAAGCGCAAGGCAAAGGTATAACCTAGGGCGTTTCCATTTCACCGGTCATGGGTGTGTAGAGAAGCTGATGACCGGGTTTAGGATAGATAGTCCGTACTATCAAGAGGGGCAAACCTGTTTGCATATCGGTCATCTAGTGCCACTTGAGCGATCTAACTTTGCATCGTGTTGCTAGGATCGAGTGGCGATGTGAGAAGGAGTAAAAAACCCTTTGAAAAATGATTGTGAAAATGCTAACACACATGCACATGGTGATGTACACTTGGTGGTGTTGGTACATTTGCAAAGGGATTGGAGTTTGCCGGGTTGAGAGGGGTTTGGGATCCTCTCTCCCTCCTGCCGAGCTTGCGAGGCGGGATTCGGCGCTTTCATGGAATGAAGCCTCTATTTTCCATTGCGTCGGAGGTCGAATTGGAGGCAAAGTCGTCGGAGTGTCTCTCGCTGAGAAACACTCATCGGACGCTGGTTGCAGCGATGGCGTGTCGGCGGTGAGCGTGCGTTGGCTTGTGTGCATCTGCGCGTCCGACGGCTCTGATTCGGAGCATCCGGTGCAAAGCAGCAAGCAGCAGTGTTGGCGGTGTGTAGCAGCAGGAGCAGCTGACGCTGAGGAGCGTCCGATGCCTGTGCGCGCCTGAGTAGGTTTGCGGACCTCTCTAGATTGCATCCGAGGCGAGCTCCGCGCGTCCGATGGTGAGCGTCCGATGGTGAGCGTGCATGTCCGATGAGTGTGTTCCACGCGCGTGTGCAAGCTGACCATTGGCGGCAATGGCTAGTTTGAAGTGGAGGCGACATGTGGCGTCATGATGTGCGTCGGACGTGGGGGTGTGCGTCCGATGCTCTTGCATCTGAGCGTCTGATGCCCCCGTGCTGGTTGAGGGGAGTTGGCAACGGCTCTTTAGCCCTTGGGGCTATATATTGAAGTGGTGGCCGGCCATGGATGGTGGCTGAGCGACTTGGGGACTTTGTGTCCTTGCTTGGTGGTGCTTGAGAGCCCTCTAACTCACTAGATCTTGTAGTGATTACATCCAATTGCGATTGAGTGATCGCTAGTGCGTTGCATTGAGAGATTGCAAGGTGTGGCACTAGATGAGAGAGTTGCAAGCCGGTGGTGTTTATTACTCTTGGAGGTTGCCACCTCCTAGATGGCTTGGAGGCTTGTGGGTATCGTGTAGCACGCTCAGAGATTGAGTGGTGCTCCGATTGCGGTGACATTGTGAGGGAGATTTTGCTCACCCCGTGGGAGATCGTGAAGAGCAACTCTAGTAAAAGAGTGTCATTGAGCTACCTTTCTTAGGTAGGTTCTTGCGGTGTCCAATTGTGGACGAGGTTAGTGAAACACCTCTTAGCCGCCGAACCACAAAGAGTTGGTCGACACAACGGGGACTAGCTTGGTGGCAACCAAGTGAACCTCGGTGAAAAATCGACGTGTCAACTTGTCTACTCTTCTCGTCGGTTTGCATTCACTAGCTTGTCATTACTTGATTCATTACTTATGCTAGTGATTAGTGTTGCTCTCGTGTAGCTAGTTTGCTTGTGTAGCTTGTTAATTACCTTCTTAGCTTGTGTAACTTAGAAGTAGTGATTGCGTGACTAGTTGGCTTGTGTAGCCTTGCTAGTCACATTGCTTAGATTGTGTAGCTAAATAATTGAGCTCACTAGTTAGGCTTGTGTAGCCGTGCTAGTGAGAACTACTAGTATGCTTAGGCTTTATGCGCTTTGCTCACTAGTTTGTGTAGGTACTCCCCCGTTTGATTGAGTACTAGTTGCTTAGGTTTGTGTGACCTTACAACCTAGTATTGGATAGGCGAGCACTACCTAGCTTTGCACCTTAGTGGCTCAACCTAAGATTCTTTTATAAGGTGTTTGATATTAGATAGAGGGGTGAAGTCTTGGTTAGACCGATATTTCTATTCCACATTTAATTCTATCATCTGCTGCGATTAGTTTTTAGAAAGGACTATTCACCCCCTAGTCCGCCATCTCGACCCTTCATGGGGGTCACAATGCGGCGGAGGACGGTGGCGGCTTCGAGTGGTCAGACGCGGCTGTGTGTTGTGAGGATTCGAGTATAGGGTTTGAGAAGCTGTACCCGTCGATTCTCTCTTGGGTTGGGCTGCGGCTAGTGGCTTTGTGTGGGCGTGGTCTGTTGGGCTCCCGTCGGATCTTGTTACCGTCAGGAACCTTCGCCAGTCTGGTAGTGCCCATTGTTTGCAAGCATAGGAGAGGGGGTAGAAAAAAATGAGTTGAGCCTTGTCCATAAAACTAGCCGTAGGCATTTGAATCAAAGCTCGGCCCCATAGGCTATGGTGGCAAGCTTGGCGCTACGGACCGCACTGAGGTACTACCATGTCAACAACACGATGGTGTCCATGTCAACTCTAACGTGTTACCTTGGCGATATAGGCTATGGCACCAAGGCTTGTTACCTCGCTATAGTTGCCTATGGCGTCAACCTTCCGTTCTAAAAAAGTTTATGACCATTGCTATGTAAATTATTTTTTTAAAAAGCTAAATTAAAAGTTTCAGATATATATAGCATATATCAACAACTATATTAAAAACCTAAAATGTTTTGTAAGTTGCAATAAAGGACCTTATTTCTTTTATGACAAGGCGCTGAGTTTTTTTTTTTGAGAATTACATAGTACAACACAGATACCTACAACACGCATGCACACTTGTCCTCTAGAATACACGTACGCAAACCCTACCCTATGAACACCTCCGAAGGGCTGAGCCGGCAAATCTGAAGATTCCCGAAGTCACCACAAGTGCCTCGTTGTCAACGAGGACATCGCTTACCATTAAAGCATAATGCCTGTAAATCCTTGAATAAATCTAAGAAAATATAATCACGCATGCCAAGTCGAGCGGGTGGATAGATTCCACCACAAGGAACCTAACTAACTAATCTATGATGAGCTACATGCCAACAAAGATGAATCAATGGCCCGCGCATGAATTTCAAAGCAAAGACAAGCCAACTAGTTTATTATGAGAAAAATACTGTTCAAATGACTAATAAACTCGGCTAATAATACAAGGGAACGGGGCAGGTTTGTTATGGCCATAATAAAAAATTGAAAATGTAATGCAAGTACAACCCCAACGGGCAACGGGTACCAACCCAGATTCATCGACCAAACACTGCCGCACACCAGGCAGAAACAAAAGACGCACAAAGTTGATATTTGACAAAGCGAAATCCAATCAACTGTATTGTTGCTGCAATACAGTGGCACCTAACAGAAAGCATAGTAGCATACCGCTTCCCTCAAAATAAAAAGCATACCACCCATGTAACAAAGGGGGCAAGGTGATGCAGGAGATGAGCTAAGAATTACATGCAGTTTACAAGTTACAACAACATTTCCCTAACTACAGTTGACGGTTGGCAATCTTCTAGAGTACAATCAGTCCAGGTTCAAGAGATGGGGCACTCGCTTTGAGGAATCAAATGAATATCTCGAATGAGGTCACCGCATGATTTAGGCACTCTGTGCTTGTATGGAATAAGCTAGCCATGTGCTTTTATGGCCTCCTCATGATTAAGGTAGCCATGTGCTTGTATGGATTAACCAACTCCAATCTCCAGACCAAGCAAAAATGTAAGGAGTACGAAGGTGGTTCCACCCGCTCCTCAAACCATACACCTCCTAGCTTTATCAGCATTACTGCTTCCTCAGCGAAGTCAACGATCTGCGGAATTGATTTGCAAGTTCTTGGAAAAACTTGACATCTGATGGTTTTGTTCTGCGGACTGCAGACTTGAAATGTCTCATAGCTACTTCTTGGATGTCAAACCCCTCCTGTTGAAAAAAAACAGTATTCTGACACTTAACTTCTAGCACCACCTAGTGAAAATGCATATGCTCATGGTACTAGACTGAGAAGAACGACTAGCATACATCAAGTGCGGCAACAGCAGCTTCCCTGCAGATAAGCTTTATGTCAGCGCCAGTGTAGCCTTCTGTGAGTCTAGCAAGTTCATTTAGATTCATGTCAGCACTGCATGGCATGCTGCGCGTATGAATCCGGAAAATATCTGCACGGTCAGCTTCGTTTGGTGGTTGCACATCCAGCACCCTATCAAAACGACCTAGGGCATGCATCGATCTCGAAGTTAGATCAAAGAAGCATAACAAACATTATTGGTCTAATCCAAGAAATAAATTTAAGCGCTCATACAAGTACATCAACTTAATAACATTTGAAACAATAACCTGGCCTCAGAAGTGCAGGATCAATTTTGTCAGGACGATTTGTAGCTGCAATAACAGTAACACCAACTCTCTGGTCCAAACCTGTTGCCGCAATAGTAAATTATGCACCATAAAAGTTTACAGACCAACAGGAGCATGTAAATGACAAAATAAGTGATAGGTCATCAGAACATTGCAACTGCATATGGCTAGAACTGAACAACATTGACTGGAAATATCATAATCAGATGTTTGACGCTTGGTTTATGTCCAGGCAACAAAATATATTATTGTTATTTGACAACCTCTAATCACATGCTTAACACACTTTAGAGTATAGTGAAGAAATAAGCTGATTATAAAAAACACGATAGTAAATTATGCATCATAGAAATGTACAGATAAATTAGCTTATGGGCCTAGCATCCTTAGTGTTTTCTCCTGTAGGCCTATGGGCCAGGTGCAGTCCAACACTGGGCACATCTCTTGTATGTGTATAGAGACTAATAGGAGTTTGTAAAAACCAAATAAGATAAAAAGGTTATCAACACTTCCAACCGTGCGTAAGAACAAGCAAATGGCTAATACTCCGAATAACATTGACTGGAAACATCATAATCAGATATTTGATGCTTGGTTTATGTACAGTCAACAAAAAACATTTTAGCGCCTAGTGAAAAAAATAAACTGATTAGAATAAATCCTAAGGCAATTATTAGTGAGTTTATGAAAAAAAATGGAGATTTGAAAGACGAATTTCCTAATGAAGTGTTTAAACTCACCATCCATTTCCACAAGCAACTGGCTGAGGACCCTATCAGCAACAGACGTGCCATCATTTTCTTGCCCGCGAGTTACTGCAAGCCCATCTATTTCATCAAAAAATAATATTGCTGGTGCATTAGCCCTTGCCTTTGCAAATAGCGATCTCACCGCCTTTTCTGAGTCACCAACCCATTTGCTGAAAAGTTCAGGACCCTTAACAGCAAGGAAGTTCAATTTTGCTTCAGAAGCTGCAGCACGAGCCATCAAAGTCTTGCTGCAACCTGGCGGTCCTATCATTAGCAATCCTCTAGGGGGTCGGATCCCTAAACGTTCAAATGCTTCTGGGCATTTTTGTGGTAATTGGATAGCTTCAATTAGCTGCTCCTTGACACTGAACTGACCACCAACATCTTCCCAACGTACATTCGGAAGCTCAAGAACTACCTGTACACAACATGATTCAGCAATTGGCATTTTTTTCACACAGATCACATTAGATAGGAACTGTCATAAAAGAGGCCTATGGCTAAAGCCTTGCAGGTGGATAGAAGTGATACCTCGCGCATCGCACTTGGTCTAACTTTTGTTTTAGCATTGTCAAAATCCTTAATGGTTACTAACAGTGGTATTTCATCTTTATCATCGTAAGACTCACTACTTTTCATGTTACCACCCTTCATGCAGGCAACATCATCTGATAACATGGTCAACTGTGAGAAAGATGACGATAATGAGTTTGGATCTTCAGTATCTTGACTATGAAAACTACAGCCAGGATGACCAAGTTGTTGAGTTGAATTTTCTTTTAGGCTGATGTAACGCCGCAGAGCACTCAATGCAGCTTCATTGCACAGTGCCGCTAGATCAGCACCCACAAATCCATGGGTCGCTAGAGCAACAGACTCAAGTTCTTCATTGCTGAGAGAGTGATGAACTCCAATTAGAAGGCGGTGAAGTATGTCCATCCTCTGTCCCGGGGATGGCACTCCTGCAATCCAGTTTGAGGACAACAAAACATGATTAACTTGGTTTTAAACTCAACAACATATCACTGGACAATGATGTTGAATTGAAGTCATTTAGTTTGGTGCCATCTATAAGTGCATGGCGAACCTGTCCCAAAAAAAAAAAATCCTTAAATGGCTACTAAAAACACAAATAATCACTTACTACAGATGACAAAACTTACAGTACAAAGCAATCCATTGCTCATAAGTTTAGAATACTGGCCAGTCCTAAATGCATTATGCTACTTCATAAAATCAAAAGGCCAGGTTGCTAATACATTCTACACATTCATAAGCGCTTCATTTTATTTGCAGGCATTAATTTAAAAAGCATGATGTGTATGTGGAGTAGACTACATCCACAGCCATTCACATTGAAAATATATGGACAGCATCCGAGCATTCTACCTATTTCAATTTCTTTATCCAATCTTCCAGGGCGTCGCAATGCCGGGTCAATACTATCAGGCCGATTTGTAGCAGCAATCAGGAGAACATGATCACTAGGGCCAATCTCATCCATCAGTTTTAACAGAGTGGCTACCATTCTAATAGATAACTCCTCACTCCCATCCTTCCTTGATGGAGCAATTGCATCCAATTCATCAATAAATATCTAATAGCAACAAAGATACTGTTATTAATGCTAACATGATGGGATAAGGATCCTAATTAGGGTACCAATACATCAAATATATAGGATTGTTCCTTGCTAACAAAATAGTTCAAACTATCACCTTGGATAATCAGTGTGCAAACATTTCAATATTTGACCTAACTTTCATATGCAATGTTTCAGAGCGGATGAATCAGACAACTTTGTAACAGAAACTCAGAAACCTGAACCATTACTGGGGAAAAAAAAAATTTTTTCAATTATGAAAATAAAAATATAGATTTTCAATTATGAGTTGAAAGATAGGAGATGCTCAACTAAATAGAGCATAGCATTAGCAATATTAACTATAGGCAAGTTAGAACATTCAATTTGTAAGATTTTGCTTCAAAAAAATGAATAACAAGTTCAATTTCATGAATTTGAATAGAAGATAGTTTTTCATGAATTTGAATAGAAGATAGTTTTTAAGGATTGAAGAACTCAGCATCCCTCAATCATTGGGAGCATTTTGCATTAATAACAGAAGAAAATGAGATATATAGTCAAGCACTCAAGCAAAGTTGTTTGCCTGCTGGACGAAAACATAGTGAAAAGAATAACAAGTTCAATTTCATGAATTTGAATAGAAGATAAGGATTCATAGTTGCACAACTCATCAAAATATTAGAGCAGCTTGGGCTCAATATCATAGTGTTACCCTCCAAAAATAAGTTGCTAGTGAACAATCATGTTGAATACACAGCGTAGGTATCATTACAAAACCAAGACAGTAAATAAGATTTTTTTTTTTGGGGCCCTAATAGAAGGGGAGTTCCAAGATTATGAATTATGGTATTAACAATTTAAGAGGTAACTCTACGACTACTAGGAGCCCAGGATTCTTTTTGCAGTTGACATAATGGTAAAGGTAATTGCAGTCAATTATTCAAAGAAATTCTAACCACAGCAGGTGCTGCTTGCTTGGCTGAACTGAAAACATCATACAGAGATTGCTCGCTTTCTCCATAATAATGACTAATGATTTCTGGTCCGTTGATTGTAAAAAGGTTGAACCCTGCATCATAGGCACAGGAAGAAGCAAGAGAGGTTTTCCCTGTTCCAGGTGGACCATAAAGAAGAATACCTTTGTATCTGCAAATAATCAAAATACTGGCAAATTAAAACCATTAATTTTTATAGCTGAATATAGTGAGAAGTGTATATCTGCTCATGGAATACCTTGGCAGACCAATTTGATCAGCGAGTGAAAATGAAATTATTCCTTTTATGGTTGCTGACTCTTTAGATAACCCACCAAGTGTTGGAGCATGATTGAAATCTTCATTTCTTTTGCCATCATACTCATAAAGTTCTGATGGTAAACCTGGATTATCTGAGCCAACCTGCTTTGTGCAGACTGAATCAGATAAATGAACTTTTGTGGTTCCGTCGACAAGGAAGAGAACAGGGGTTTCCCCATATTTAGTTGAATCCTCTGCATTAGACAGTGTATTCCCGTTCTCACAGAAAACATCTTGAGAAGAACTATCTGGTTCTGCTCCCATGACCACAAATAAAGACAGCTTTCCGCACATTGAGAGAGGAACGAAGTTTCCTTTAAGCAAGTGTCTACCATTAAGCCACCGTACTGCTGAAGTATACAACAGCTCATTAACTTTCTCATCTGCTAGTGCTGATCTCGCAGTGGTTGGATCCAAGCACATTGAAGAGCCACTGTTGGAAGCAAAGTGATGGGATTCCTTCTTATGCAGTGGAGTTGAAGGACCCCTCTTAGGTGTCTCCATAGCCATTGCACTTCTTTCAGGATGGTAGTCAGACTCTGATTCAATGCCATTGGAAGATCCAACATTAGGTGGAACTAGGCTAAGATAAAGATTCTTACATTTCATTACCCGTAAAATATGAATATCATCACTATGCTTTGGGGCCTGAAGTGTACACAAGGAGCTAATAAACAATGATCGACCTACCAAAGGGTGTCCCAAAACACAAGCAAGATCCCAAGAGAGCTTGATACCATTCTTTGGAACCTAGTAACATAACCTAGTCAAAAACTTCAAAAATTTGTTGTGCATGCCACTTAGACATCTGGTGAAAAAAATAGAAAAGACATACCTCACGTGAGGGGAGAACTGTAGCAACCACAAAGTTTTTACCAGCTTGGCCATATAGGAGATCATTGTCCAGATCAAGATCAAAGAATCTGTTGCACTCCTCAAATAAATTAACTAGTGGGAAAGCATCTAACTGATCACTGTTTGAGGAAATTAGTGACACCTAGGAACAAGGAAACACACCTCAACTTAGTTATTGAAAAGAAAACATACATGGAAGTAAACTAGTAAGTTTGTGCTTTGGTGGAACTCTGATGTTGGTTTCACAATCAGAATAGTATAACCTAAAGGCCAATTCCTATGGTGGCTGATGGAAAATACAAAAGAGAATCAAATGCTGGTATAATCTCAAGAAGAAAGGAGTCCTTGAAGATGACATCTGCCCGGTCCGCGCAGCAGCTCAGAAAACCACTGTGACCTGATCTTGAGCTGCCCTTCACCATTGGCATTTGAAGCAGTGGGCACAAGATGGGTGAACTATGGTTGCTTCCTAGGCCTGAGGACCCACATTGCAATCTGATGTTTTTGTTCAGCTACTTTGCTGGCTTTGCTGGATGATCTGAAGCACAGAATTGAGATTTTTGTTCAATGGACAGCCTCTGTCTTAGTCAGTTCTGTTTGCAAGGAAACAGCTCATATCTGGAAGCACCGATTCCCTGTCACAGAGAGGGGTGTTGAAAACAAAAGTTGTAATCTTCTTCCTTTCCAATAACTTAACTCTCTGAGCTATGTACACCTCTTTTGGTCCAAGTAATACCCCTCCCCCTGATTGAAAAGAAAAATAAAATGTGCACATTTCGGTTCAGAACATCGATTCTGCATGCATAAGCTGATGGGCTCAAGTCACCTTGACTTTCTACCGATTACTCAACGAGTCAAATTGGACCTCATCAGAACCGGATTGAGAATTAGTGCCCTTGTGCGATGGAGGAATTCAATCTCCCTCGCACAAAAGACATAGTACAAATTTGAGTGAGCAACGATTCTAGCTGTAACGAAGCTGGTCCACGTCCACACTAACAGTTTGCATAAACAAACAGTCCTAAAGTCGAAGGAACAAGGCCGAGGCACCAAATAGAGGAGCAAAGCAGGAGCTTACGGAGACGAGGCACCCGGGCCGCATCCCGGCGCCGACCATAGCGGCCTCGGAGAGCCAGAGCCTTCCCAAGCGGCCGCCGCGGCTCCCGTCCCTGGGGGCCACTTCGGCGACGGTCCCAGCGAAGCAACCATCGCCGCCGCGTGGCACAAGCGCGGGGAACTGCGCTGCGGCGGCGGCGGCGATGGATGGGAGGTCGACGCTTCTCTCGCCGTCGCCGGTTCCGGAGCTAGCGGCGGAGGAGCGAGATGGAGGCGTACGTGGGGACGGCCGCGGCGACGCCGACGGGTTTTTCTTCTTGCTCTTGGAAGGAGGCATCGCGCGCGGCGGCGGGGCGGGGCGGGAGCGGGACGACACGGCGGCGGGGGCGGGAAAACCCTGGGACGCCCTGACTGGACGGCGGCGAGCGGCGAGTCTAGTTTGGCCCTTGGGCCGAAATGAACCCCTCGGTGACGCCCTTAGTTTAAGAAAAATAGGAAGGAGAGGAGTACACTAGTTTCACATTCCATAAAGCAACTACTTGGAACCGAGCGTCAGCTCGGCCCATGCGGTTGGGCCGAAATGAACGGGCCCCATCGGGGCTGAATTCAACTTTCCAGTTTAAGAAAAATAGCTAGAAGGAGAGCAGTACACTAGTTTCACATTCCATAACGCCGTGTTCACTTGTCTGGAGCTGGCTGCTCCTGCTAGCTGGTGTGAGGTGTGTGGTTTGGGTGGATGTTTGTACAACGCCGGCGTCCGATGAGAGGTGTCATAAAGCAACTACTCGATTCACCAGGAAAAAATAGCAAGACCACTAGTTTCACGATTGGTAGATACCAGTGACCTCAGTGTCACTGTTTCCAGAAAATAGCAGTAAGTTTTAACAGACACCAGTAAGCTAGATAGCGATGTTGCAATTCCAAAGTGCACCTAAAGATAACTATATAGATAACTGAAATAATCAACATGACAGCTCCATGTATCAACTTTGCTCCATATATCATGAGATCATGAGAGGAAACAAAATCATATCGAAACTCAGCTAATTTAAAAGGGAAAAAATTGACAGCATGCCACAGGCTGATATGATCTCAGTGAGTCATCTAGTCAGAACATTCTAGTTGCGGCCTTAGTGCTTGTACAGAACCTATAATTCAGAGTAAAGAAGGGCAGAGACATAAGAATTCTTTTTCAAAATTAAGTAAAATAGACAAAGGATAAGCTGCTGGAATTTAGTTTTCAGAGAAGTAGCAGCTTGCAACACTAATAGAGCCTGGTAAAAATTAGTAACATCAGTAGCATAATACAGAAGTGGACCGTGGCATATTACAGCAAAAAATTAGCAGCAGATGCACCATCCTTCTTCCTAGCCAGATTCTATAATTTACACCACCAAGCTCCAAACCTCACAACTTCTTTGCTCCGTCTAGGCACCAGAGAAGCTAGATATAAGACATACAAAGCACATGACATTAGGTTATCAGTTTGCCAAGTTTCCTCAATATACAGAGCATTTTGAATTAGGTTCTTAGATTGTCAATTCTCAGTTTGCCAAGTTTCCTCAATATACAGAGCATTTTAAATTAAGGTTTTTAGATTGTCAATTTTTCTGTACTATTTTTTTTTTGTCAACTCATTAGAATCATCCACTTCACAACCATACGGAGTTGCCACCAAAATATTAAATTCTTGGACTATAGTTGACTATGTCCTAAAAAAATGATTTTATCTTAGAATTTCCTATGTTTCCATTGCATTCACCTTTTCTTTTAAAGTTTTGTTTGGATGTTGCCGGATTCATCTCAATCCACATACGTTAAGGTGGATTGGGGTGACATTTAGTTCAAGTTCCACTCCAATCCATTAACACATATGGATCGATGCAAATCCGACTGCATCTAAACAAAGCCTAAATTGGGTGCTAATCCTGAATCTAATTACTAGAACTATCGAGAGTTGCGGCAGAGCCCCAATAAACTAGGTTTGCTGATAGTTGGGGTTGATGACTTGCAACTACTTTTCTTTTTGTCAATCAGTGCAACCTCTCTGTTTGTCAAAACAAATAGGAGCTGGGGTCACGTGCTCCCCTACTGCATGACTGGTCGCGCAATATCACAGTCCTATTGATAAATACCACACCACTGCATGAAAAGAAAGACAACAGAAAGCAAGACAACAAGATAGTTATAGGATTGGGATTGTTCTTATAAGCTGTGCCAAACAAGTCCAAAGCTATACCCTTCGGGGAAAAGAGCAGTTTATTTGTTGGAAAAATTACTGAACCATGTATGAGTATTTCTCAATCAACTGATGGAAGACAGACCCAGGGACTTAACGTACAGCACTGATAGTTTAATTTTACTGATACTGCATCAATACTAATGTCTTGCATTCGTATTTTTACTGATGTAGCAAGACCATCTGAGACTCTTCATATAATAGGATGTCACACATAAACCAACTACAATGACAGTTTTACTGATATTGCAGCAATACTAATGTCCCTGCAAGTATACCTTTGGCCTTGCGCATTTCATTCTATCTCTTTTGATGTTGATGCAACATATGCACCAACACAATCACAAATAATATGATCCACACCATATCATCATGTGACCATATTGGTTCATCGATCTTGACCTCACTTGCCCTTCACCATTGCATCGGTCCATCGGCACCAAGTCTTTGCTTAAGCCTCCCGACACTCGGTACCAACGGCTTCAAAGCCCCTTCACTCTTGCAACCGGTCTATCAAACCAAGTTTGTCTTGATCTTCTCTACCTTAGCCACATAACACCATGTCATGTATTATATCCAATAAGCTCCTTCATCACACTTAGGTGAGCATCACAATATGTCCAAGCCATTTCCACCTCCATGGCATAGGTTGCTCAGACAAGTGTACCTATGAACTCAATCATCTATGTATCTCACATAAACACAATTAGTCCATCTAGATTGTCACTCAATTACCAAAATCAAACAAGTACCTTTCAGCTATGCTCGAAACGGTTGTTTAAGCCAATTCTAAGCTCTCCAAGGAAGAGAAGGAATCATCTCTCTCGACGAAGAGAAAGTTTTGGTAGTTAAAACATAATCACTCTAATCCCAAGATTTAGCTTATCAATCCTAAACCATTAAAACCCCACAATGGTAATTTAGACTTCCAGTTAGCTAAGATGCTTGTAAATCAATATAATCAGAACTTCTTAACATGGCATCTTGAAAAAAGTGTCCTCAACTTCCTTTACCTCCTAAAAAACAGTGAGAAGAATACAAAGATGGCATGTCTAGTGATGCCATAGAAGGAGAGTCAAGCCACTCATCAGAATTAATCCCATCTTCTCTCCTTTTGTACCCACATTAGATGACTTATTTGACCTCATCTTTAAACCCATCCTTGATCCTAATGATCCTTTTTATGCTCCCTCTCTCCTAAGTCTTATAATGATCCTAGAAACTTACTAAAATACCCAAAGTATAGGAGTCATGTAGACTATAGGGATGATCGAGCAGAGCAACGACAACAATGGCATGAATGCATATGAAACATATGAAAAACTCATATGCTATTGTCAAAGAATGAAGGGAAAAGGATGAAGCCTTAGTGTTAGCATCTAAATTTAGCCTAGATTCAAATGGTGAACTTAAATCAATCTTTTCAATAAACAAGCCTCATCCAAGTTTGAAGGAAGCCTTAGACGAGACCAATCCTAGAGATATCAATCCATAGAAAATCATAGACAATAAACATCTAATGAATGTCATAGGCATGAAATAATAGAGACAAACTCATTGCCTATAGACATCCATGAGGAAACACCCATGGAGTTTGAAAAGGGAGTCACATCAATGAGCAAAGAAATTATTTCATTAGCACCCCATCAAATCCATGCTCATGAGAAATCTCCTAGATTCATCGTGTTGCTTTTCTGATGGCAACGTCACATGTTGAATTCCTTAATTGATTTTTATTATGTCTCTTTGCCCTTTGCAAAATCATAATTTACAAGCACATGATACATTTGGAGTTCTAACAAATTTTCTTATTGAGCAAAAATCAGGTAGCACATCAGTGGCTGAATTGGTCTAGCAAATGTCTATTTATATAAATAGTCCCTCCTTTCCAAATTACAATTATTTTGACTTTTTAATATATCTATTTTACTATGTATCTAGTCTAGATATAATTTGGAGTGGAGGGAGTAGATAAGGGACAACCTAGTCTGGTTGAAGCTGTACTCATCTCCCGAGTCTTTATAGACCTCATTATTTAATTATTATTTTAAGAGCTCTTTGTATAAAAAATATAAATTGTTTTCTATATCTTTCTATTCCAAGACTTCAGGTAAAAAGAGAGGCCAAATCAGCACGGTGGCCAGCAGAACCAGCAACATGCGAGTTTGCTACAGCAACATGCGAGTTTGCTACTATGACGAAGAACTGCAGTACGTAGAAAGAAGGAATGAAAGCAAATAATGCATACTCCCTCCGTCTCACAAACCATAGAAATCTCACTTTTCGAGGTGAAAATAATGTAAGTGCAAAATTATGATTATACCCCTCCTGTCTTCTTCTCAAAACATTTCAAAAAACTCAAAAGAAATAAATTCATTTAGAATGTTTATTTATGGTAAAGTAATACTAGACACAAAAATATAATTAAATATTAGTTCATCTAGAATGTTCACCAAAAATATCTTACAAAATATAATTAAATATTAGTTCATCTAGAATATTCACCAAAAATATTTTAGAATTACATGTTTTTTAAGACAAAATTTAAACTCTAGGATTACATGTTTTGCGAGACATAGGGAGTACATGCCAGATTGCCAGCTAGCTAGTCTCCTACTATTAGAGGTGTGACGCTGCGCACCACCATTGACTCCTCGTTTAGTTGGTTTGCTTTCTTTGCCTAGTGGAATTCATGGGATAGCCGCCGGCTAGGTATTTTTAAAAGTTATACATACAATTTTGGTCAAAAAAGGTTTAGATACAAATTGTGTATCTAAACCCTAAAAGATATAAAATAAAAAATGGTATTTCTCATAGAGTTGCTCTAATAATTTTTCTTATTTCTTATGTGTACTTTAGAGAGAAATCTTGTTTTTTTATTTTTAGCTAACGAGAAATTCAGTGGATAACCAAATAAACAAGCCGTTGAAGAGTTTTTTTTTTTTTTTTTTGTCAAAATCTCTATTTCTAGTAATTAGGTAATATATAGAGCGAGTATCTTTGGAGGCTTCGAGCTGTTGTTAAGTTCTGTTCTTTTCACATTGTAAATGCTGAGGTCACTAGCTGCTAAAATATCTAACCTGAATATGTTATGAGGGTTTTTGCACATTAGTATTTTTATTTGGCTCCAGTATACTCATTAACCAAACACGTTTTCGAAGAAAATTCCCAAAATGATAAGTTGCAGGAGCCTACGACTGCAGCATAAGTTTTTCATTTTTTTTTTTTTTGACAAGAACTGCAGCATAAGTTGACGCGAGCAGGCCTTTCCTGTCACTATTCAAGTCGCGGGTTGAGCTCATGCCTTATACTAGTACTCGGATACAAGTCAGCGGCGAAGGCACAGCACGTGTGCAGAAACTAGTTACTCGTCCAAAGCATGTGCGCAGAAAAACTTGACTATGAGCTACTGCCCCAATCTCATTGGCTGCACGGGAACCCTATGTTATTAGAAAGTCTTCATTCATGACATTTGTGATTTTTGGTCGATTCTGGTTCAGTTGCTTTTACCGAACGTCTTCTGTTACTTTTTTTCTCTGTTTTTATTTACCTTCTTCTTATTGTCCCCATATAAATATCAAAACTATAAATGAAATATTATGATACTTGAACACTCGACCTCTTAATAAATAGATATTTTCACTACTAAATTATTGATGCGGTAAATTATGTATGTAGGTTTAAATCTAAACAAATCTTATCTTGTTACAAATTATATAGCCAGTGGTCCAACTAGTCTAACCATAAATTGCAATTTTGAGCAGTTTGTTGTCTAGTTTAATCTAGACAAATATGACTCTAAAAACTTTTTTTTAAGAATTACGTAGTGTAACGTATGCATGTACTAGTGGAATACACAACATGAGCTACCATGTAAAAGTTAATAGATTTATCCTTAATCATCAGACAGGCGAGTATTTGACACATCAACAAGTAACTCCTTACTAAGTATGTATAATCAAAAAGTAGAACAAAAAAAAAAAATGGGTCCACAAAGGAAGCCAACGGAAATTATATTTGATTGTACAAATTACAGATAGTATGAAACTAAAATCACGATATATTTACAATTAAATATATCTCTGCTTTGTAATAGGGAAAAAAAATCTGCCAAGATCATATTTTACACTTGATACATATTTGATGTAGCATCCCGGTTTTAAGAACAAAACCAGATATATGCTATATGTGAGCCTAGGAAGTCAAATCTCACGTATAGTTACAAATAAAGGGCAATATCAAAAGACAATGCTTAATATATAACGTATTAATACAAAGAGGATAACCTTAGAAAGCAGACAACGGAAGACACTCTGAGCTTTAGGTGAAGACTCCACACCACAGGGACAGTTGACTGGTTGATCACAAGCCTAGACTTCTTAACACGAGCAATCTGGTACCCATCCGGGATTTTTCAAAATTGAAAGAAAAGCAAGCTTGAGTATTTCTCGTACTCAGCAAATATAACATGGGGTTCATGAAGCTCAAAAAACTGACACTGGTTTAACTGCAGTTAGCTTTTATGATTCATAATTTTATGCATTCGAGTAGCATCCAAATCATCATCAGCCCGTGTATATACATGATCAGATAAACATGAATAATGATTAGCATAAACAATTAATTAACAGTGATCATCTACTCCATGAGGGTCCAAGGCCGCTCGTGACCGAGAGCACGACTGATATTCAGTTTTTAACACTCTGCAGAGGTTGTACACCTTTACCCACAAGTCGTGATCCTCATATGCCTTCACCTCTACCGAGGAAGTGGGGCAGGGTACACTACGAGACCGTTCACAGTTTCCACTAATAGGTAGCAACCCGCTAAGGTTTCCCCATCAATATGCATGAGCTCCCCTCCAAGATGTGACTATCAACAGCCAAAAATCCCAAGTGCACCCTCTTGGCAGGCCAACCAGAGCCATATAGCTTGTGGTTGTACTGTAAGTTCCGGATTGTCGCTCAAAAATAAGTCCTTATGGAGAGGAAGCTAGCACACCATCCACAGTGCACTAGTCCCCTATCAGCATAATAATAAAAGCATATTTTATGGTTTATCGTATAATCCACCAATCAAGTTATGAGATCATGGTAACAATTGAGCACTAGCATTTCTATTTAATGCATCACTTCCCATAGGTGTCAAGGAACAAGGATTCAAAGCTATGTTATGATCTCTACGGTTGCCAAGTTTGACACATGCATATGATTAAAGTGATTAAGGTGCATAGGAGTCAAGAATGGTCCCATGATATGCTTGCTTTAAATGTTGATCCTTGTTCTAACTCTTTTCTTCCAAGGACTACTTCTGGACCACCACGTATAGCTCACCAACTTTTACGCGATACACCGAAGGACAACATTCATTCATCGATGCATTCATACACGAGCAAACAAGTCTGTCATTAGAACAGTACACCAGTGATAATAAAACAAAGTAAAAAGTTTATAAAATAACTCTACGTCTCGCTACGATCACGTCAACGCGAAAATCACGCAAATCGGAGCTAAAACATGAAAGATACGATTTAAGCAAGGTTTCCTATTGCACTTTAAATAATTATGTTTAACCTTGAAACTACAAAGGGGAAAACCTGTATAACAGTACTATTAACATGTAGAGGATTAAATTACGAACCTAACGCAACTTGAACGGATTGAATCGGAGTTAAAATAAAGAGTTTATGAGCAAATCTTTGCAGTGGCAAACTTGTAAATAGCTGAAACTTAATTTCGAAATAAATAAACAAAATTCAGGATTTTGAATCTGGCCAGGGACTTCGCTGTAATAACAGAAAGTCGAGGGGCTCTTCGCGAAGTTTGCCGGCGAAGGGGTACCGGCCGATCTCGGCCGTTGGATCAAGATCCGGCGGCCTGGAATAGAAGGGAGAGGAGAGAGAGGAGGGCGGGAGTGGGCCGCGGCGCTAGTGGGCCGGCCCAGCAAGGAGAAGAGAGGGGAGGCGGGGCCTGCACCGAAAGGGAGAGGAGGAGTGCGAGTGGGCTGGCGGCGATGGGCCCAAATGGCCGGAAGAAGAGGAAGGGAGGGAGAAATCCTTTTCTTTTTATTTTCTGAAATTTTCAAAAGGATTTTCAAATGAGCTTTGAATTCTTTTGAACTTTGACAAAAAACAAACAATACAAAAATAGAGATGCAGCAGAATGTATGCATAAACATGTAGCTAACCTTATATTTGATTTTAATTTCATGAAAATTTATTATTTCCCTATGTTAAATGCCCACAAAAAATGCTTTAATAAATCAATTTTAGCTATTTTGGAAATTGCAGAATTTTAGGGTGTTACACTTGATAAGACATTGCCATATTATTTTCAACGTTGGCTTATATATTTTGGATGCTATAGTCATCTTAAAAATCCTATAGCTTTACAATTTATCAAAGGATAAAACATAAACAAATAAGTATTATTCTGGTCCTCATTTTTTATCATTATCTGATAGCTTTTATTCTCCCGTTGTAACGCACTAGCACTTTTGCCGATTACCAATAACGCCTTGGTCATCTGGTCATTTATTTTTTGGAAAAGTCTATATCACCTCTTGAACTATGACAGATGAAACACTTAACCCCCTCAACTACAAAACCGGGTATTCTACCCCTGAACTTTTCAAACCGGTTAAATTACTCCCTAGAGCGGTTTTGAACGGCGGTTTTGGTATAGTAGCGTGGTTTTGTCTTTTTTTTTTTATTTATTTTGGCTAAATCTTTAAAAAATCATAGTAAATCACATAAAAATCATAAAATAGAAAATCTAATTATGTTACACTCCACATGGGTAGATCTATGCAGTGAGCTTATAATATGTTATTTTTTAGTACAAATATTTTGCTATAACTTTATATCTATGATTTTCTATAATTAATTAGAATAATTCATAGCCGTAGTTTCTATGGTCCAATTGTGGTGAAATTTTTATGGTAGTCTAATTATTATATGCTTGATCTCTAGTAAAAATTTTATACTCATTGAATCATGTATAACTTAGTTATAAATTTATTTATATTTAATAAGCATAAACTTAAATAAATTTATAACTAAGTTATACATGATTCAATGAGTATGAAATTTTTGCTAGAGATCAAGCATATAATAATTAGGCTACCATAAAAATTTCACCATAATTGGACCACATAAACTACAACTATGAATTATTTTAATTAATAAGAAAAATCATAGATATAAAGTTACAACAAAAAATTTGTACTAGAAAATAATATATTATATGCTCACCGTGTAGATCTACTCATGTGGAGTCTAACAAAATTAAATTTTCTATTTTATGATTTTTCTATGATTTTTATGAAAGATTTAGCAAAAATAAATAAAAAAAGACAAAATCATGCTACTGTAGCAAAACCACCGTTCAAAACCACTCTATGGGGTAATTTAACCGGTTTGAAAAGTTTAGGGGGTAGAATACCCGGTTTTGTAGTTGAGGAGTTAAGTATTCCACCTGTCATAGTTCACGAGGAGATGTACACTTTTTCCTTTATTTTTTGGTGCGTGCGGCGGCGTGCCTCAACTTGAGCTGAGCAGCCAGAGCCCAATAAAAAGATATCATTGCTAATATTGATGCTCGGATGATGCCGTCGCTGATCTCTAGTAATTCATTACAAGTTGAGGAACCAACAAATCTTTAACTTGAATCTTATGTGGGGTAGGGGGGCTTGCAGAGCTCTTGCTTCAGCTTCTTTGCCAAATCGTTCAGAATGCCAACTAATTTAATTTAGGTGGGGATCAAAAGAGAATCACTTTTTCATTTATACTAAGAACTAGGAGCTAAAAAAACATGTTTCACCCTGCTCCCTCTTATATTTTGGTGAGGATCAACAAAGAATCAATTCTCATTAGCTCTTCCACCTGCTCCCTCCTTGAAATCCAATGAAATAACTCCATCGGAGAATCAAGGGTAGAGCTGAAGAATTAGAGAGCAGAACTCCCCCAAAAGTGGCCTTATTCTTGCCACTGGGGGCCGCAATTTTAATCCTAGCAAGTTTTCCACAAATCTGATTTGACTATTCAAAACAAACAATCAAACTGAGTGATATCGAGTGATACGTGTGTCCCTTTTCCTCTGTCAGGGGTGGACCCAATACACAAAGAATTAGTGGCGGACCTAGTAAATAAGGAGTGAGAGCACGTGCCTAGAGCTGGATATCAAGCTAACTCAGCTTGTTACGGCTCGTCATACAATGAGCCAGAAGGCTAGCTCAGTATGACTCGTTAGCGGCTCGAGCTAGCTCATTTGGCTCACGAGCCAAAGGACAAAAAATATTATATATAAAGATTATAACCGCATGTCAGGAAAAAACACATCACATGCATATTTAGAATGAAATAAACAAAATATATATATGAATTTCACAATGAAAAATATAAGTACGCTATCATCCATGACCATGATCCATCATCATCGATCGATTCCATTCATCTATAAAATATTTAAGAATGAAGCAAAATAAATGAGCAACAACTGAACTAATCAGGTTTGTTCTAGTTGTAGCTATATAGGCTTGCATTAGCAGAAACACAATGCCAATTGAGTGATTGACATTCAGCCATATGGCTGATTAAATGAAAGTTGTTGGCATATTACTTGGCTTGTTTTGGCTACGTTTGGCTCATGCCTTTCAAAATAAATTTCTGGGTGACTTGTCAAAGCGCGAGCACCTGAACTGCTCTGTAGTCCACCCGCGTGGGACGAAAATTCCAAAGGCCCTTCAGATAGTAGGGCTGAATACAGGCATAGACACCGCACCGGGATGACTGTGATGTGATGGTGCGTGAATACCTCTCGGTCACGGATGATTATTATTTCCTCCGGTCCATTCTATCTGACGCACATGTATATTAAAGTTTAAACTTTAAAAACTTTTACCAACAATTAAACTAACAATTTCTAACTATTACTTTCTCTATCCTAAATTATAAGTGATTGCAAAAATCTTGAAGAATCAAACTTTTCTAAGTAGAAAGAAACATAAAAATTAATGACATCAAATAGATATATAATGAAATACTTAGTTAGTGTCATAAATATTATTATTTTATTATATAAATTTGGTCAAACTTGAAAAACATTGAGTCTCTAAGATTCTTGTAATGACTTATAATATGAGATAGAGGAAGTATAATACAAACTTTATATGATTAGATTTGTAAGGAAATATATTATCCATTGATTATAAATTTATAATCATAAATAATATAATATAAAATAAATGAATGGTCAAAGTATAATCTAAAAGTCTGTATTAGTGTAACCCACGCCTGATAAAATAGACCGGAAGTAGTAGTCATCACTAATGGCAACATAACAATGTGTTGGCCGGTCCACTGATCGAGGATGATCCACTGTACAGCAGCACTATAGGTTTACATAGAATGGCTTAAAATACTCAACTACCTAAATATATATTATAAAGAAACTACTTATTTAGTTTCAGTCTAATTCATTCCAACTCACAATTAAACCCTTCGTTGTTATAAAAACCCATGAGTTTGCATAAAATGTATTTATAAGTTTTTGCATAAGATATATGGGTTCACACTAAAAATCAGACCCGGTCTCACATTCGTATTATAAAATTTGTTACATATGATTTAATGCAACAAACGGCTTCTCTGTACCAATTAGTACAAGATCAATATGTGAGCCCCACAATCAAAACCAGATCCTATAAATAAAAGTTCATGTTCACACCTTAAAATTATACTGAAATTTGTGAAATAGGATTCAAAATGTTATGAAGATAATTTATATGTTATAGTAACTGACAACAATATATATTATAGTCAATGACTAAACCCATTTTAAATAAATATACATATGTATACCATAATATATTGAGCATCCAACATCAACCCATGGGTTCAAATCATTCAAACATAAAAAACAAACCCAATTCCAGCCCATCCAACCCAATTTTCTATAAATGCAAAACCCAGTAAATAAATCAACTCATGCCTATCCACCCACTTGAGAACGAATCCGTTAAACCCATTTGAACCCAACTCATTAGCATGTCTATCTTCAACAAGTTGTTAACCAGACTAGCCAACCTTACCTAGTTTGAGCTAATTTTTAGCTCAGCTAATAATTAGCCCTAGCTCATCCAACAGAGTTTGAATCAATTTCTAAAGTTGTCAATCTTTTCAAATCTAATCAAATATAGAAAATACAACAATCACTAAATGAACAAATTATGACAATATATTTCGTAGTGTATGTAACGATATATTAGTTTGGTGGCATAAATATTGGTGTCCTTTCCTGTAGATTCAATCAATCTTTAAAAAATTAACTTAGGATAATTCTAAAAATTGATTTATTCAAGAACAGAGGGAGTATATGTTAATAATTTCATGGTTAAAAAGAATATTAAAATAATTTCCTTATTTTGGCTCCTACTGTATTGCTAAAGACTTAATGCTCTAAAACTTTAGTTTTTTGTTTAATTTTATTCATAAACTTTTTGTGCTCCAGTTCCATCCAGCAGCCACAAGTCGTGTCCGCTCCTCCAATGCACCTGACGCCCGCGTACGTGGTGGTTTTGTGTAGGTACTCACTCCGTCTCTAAAAGTAGTGATTCCTAGAGTTGTCTTAAGTCAATTTTTTTAAACTTTGACAAAATTTCTATAACAAAACATTAAAATTTATGTTATTAAATTAGTATTATTAGATTTGTAATAGCATATATTTTTTTATAATGTGTCCATTTTATGTTATAGATGTTATTATTATTTTCTATAAAATTAGCCAAACTTAAAAAAATTTGACTGGTACGGTTTCTAAGAATCACTCTTTTTAAGAATGGAGGGAGTAGAAATTAACCTGTGCGTCACCTGCGGTCAGGCAATATCGGCCTTTAGTTTCACACGGCCCATTCATTGTTTCGGAAAAGCTTGTTCCTAAATTTAATTCATTATTACACGCGCCTCTTATAAAAAGTCTTTATTATTTTGCTATTTTCACAGCCACATATACTCCAAGTAATAAAGAAGATGAATGTTTCTTTTGCCTTGTTTGAGTGTGGTGACTGGTGAGTGCGTGCCAATATTACAGAGACATAGTATATATTTTCTGGTTTTGAAACTTATTCAACGTCAAACCACGATGATTTGACCTGGACCGTCTTATCCTAAACCCACAAGGCACAACATATAAAAGTTTGGAATGGAGTTGACTCTCTATCGTCCTTTCGCGGTTCGCCACTGCTACTAGTCTCTCTATATAAATTTAGCCACGGTCGCCACCATCATGTCCAACAACGGACATAAACACTAGAAATTAAAGATCGATCGAGAGCATACGCAATTAAGTAGCTAGGTATAGATCGCCGAGCACAATGGAGGAGAAGGTACTCCTCGCCGTGGCCGTGGTGGCGCTGGTGGCCGTCTTCTCCAAGCTCAAGTCTTTGCTCGTCAGCAAGCCGAAGCTGAACCTGCCGCCGGGGCCATGGACGCTGCCGTTGATCGGCAGCATGCACCACCTCGTCAGCAACCCGCTGCCGTACCGGGCGATGCGCGACCTCGCGCGCAAGCACGGGCCGGTGATGATGCTCCGGCTGGGCGAGGTGCCGACGGTGGTGGTGTCGTCGCCGGAGGCGGCGCAGGCGATCACCAAGACGCACGACATCAAGTTCGCCGACCGCCACATGAACAGAACCGTCGGCATCCTCACCTTCAACGGCAGCGACCTGGTGTTCGGGACCTACGGCGAGCAGTGGCGCCAGCTCCGCAAGCTCAGCGTGCTGGAGCTGCTGGCCGCCGCGCGCGTGCAGTCGTTCCGGCGCGTCCGCGAGGAGGAGGTGGCGCGGCTCATGCGCAGCCTCGCCGCGTCCGCCGACGCCGGCGCCGCCGTCGACCTGTCCAAGATGCTGTCGAGCTTCATCAACGACACCTTCGTGAGGGAGTCCATCGGCAGCCGGTGCAAGTACCAGGACGAGTACCTGGTTGCGTTGGACACCGCCATCCGGGTGTCCGCGGAGCTAAGAGCAAGTATTATAGTTAGTGGTAAGCGGGCTGAATCCGAGCTGGCACACAGGATGGAAGAGAGAGAGTATGGAGCAGGCGTTTTGCAAAACGCTAGCCTAAAGCGGGCGGTATGTGCACAGCTGCACTTCTATTGGTTGTTATCCTGCCGGGCTCACTTCTCATTGCTTGTATGCGCTGCTGCCGCTCTCTGCCGTATTAAATGCCAGCCACGGTGGAGTCTATTTCGCCGGCTAGTGGGCTGCATCATTGCCCTTGCTCTAAGCCTTTCAAACATCTTCCCGTCGTCTAGGCTGCTGCAGAGTCTCGACACGGCGCCACGCAGGGCGTTGGCGTGCCGCAACGAGATGGCGCGCATCCTCGGCCAGATCATCGTCGAGACCAAGGAAGCCATGGACCGGGGCGATGACAAGACGGCAAACGAGAGCAGCTTGATCGCTGTCCTGCTCAGGCTGCAGAAAGACGCCAGCTTGCCCGTCGAGCTCACCGACGACATCGTTATGGCGCTCATGTTTGTAAGTCTCATTCCCAATTAGTTTCCCATCACTGCGCCTTGCATTTCTTCCATCAATTGCTGTTTAATTTGGCCTCTATATATATATCTACTACCGTAGGACTTGTTTGGCGCGGGCAGCGACACCTCGTCGACGACCCTGACCTGGTGCATGACAGAGCTGGTCCGGTACCCGGCGACGATGGCCAGAGTGCAGGCCGAGGTCCGAGAGGCGTTCAAGGGGAAGGCGACAATCACCGAGGACGACCTGGCCAGGGCAAACCTCAGCTATCTCAAGCTTGTGATCAAGGAAGCTCTGAGGCTGCACTGCCCGGTGCCGCTCCTGCTGCCACGCAAATGCCGGGAGACATGCCAGGTCATGGGCTTACGACATCCCCAAGGGCACATGCGTGTTCATCAACGCCTGGGCCATCTGCAGGGACCCCAAGTACTGGGAAGATGCTGAGGAGTTCAAGCCGGAGCGGTTCGAGAACACCAACCGAGACTACAAAGGGACGGACTATGAGTTCCTCCCGTTCGGATCCGGCCGTCGAATGTGCCCCGGAGCAAACCTTGGAGTGGCCAACATGGAGCTTGCACTGGCCAGCCTTCTGTACCACTTTGACTGGAAGCTACCAAGCGGAGTGGAGCCCAAAGGATGTTGACGTTGGGGAGGCGGCAGGACTGATTGGGAAGAAAAATACAGGCCTGGTTCTACACCCTGTCACCCGCTTTGCTCCGATTAATGCCTAATTAACGCCAACTGAATATTACGCTGCACGAACCCGTATGCATCATGTGTTTTATTAGTGATAATAAGTACGACCAATGGAGAATAAATGTGACGCGTGGATTATGTTGTATGTATATCCTTTCTATAATTCTATTCTATTATTATAAAAAATACTACAAGAGAGCCACAATTTTTAGATATAACTAAATCTCTCTTATATTTTAGAGCACAAGAAGTAAGTCCAAACAATTTAGTCTCGTTTTTCATTATAAATAAATACTCTTTGGTTTTCTACTCCTCTACTCCTATAATTTTTGTGTAAGAGTTATATCTATATCTATATCTATATAATATAATATTAAAGAATTAAAATTTGATATTATTTCTTCTCCATCTTTAACTAACTAACTACCTGTTGAATGTCAAACGAGGGCTCACCCTAGCGTTATGACGACAGTACGATTAGCCCCTAACTGGTTCTCTTACCTTTTTTGTCTTATAATTAGTTAAGGCTCACATGCACTGGTCTTGTGCGCTCGCATGCGTACTCTGGTTCAAGTTCAATACTGAAAGATGACCCATTACGGAAAAAGGCCTTGGCGGCTAGGAGATGGACCAAGGGGTTCAATACTAACTCATGCTCTAGTAGACATACTGAGGTGTTTTCTTTTTATTGCCCATTAGAAAAACCAGTCTCAATCAAGTATGGTCTATTTTTCAGGACTCACATATGTTAAAACAGTGCTAGAGTTTCATCATTTAAAACTCTATATCTACTTCTAATATAACTATCATCATCTCTTTTCTTCATAAATACAGTTATATATCAGCATATTAAATACCTATAAACTCTCAATACAGTTATTGACCTCTTCTCACATCCTCCCTCCTCACATCCTCCCCCCTAAATAACTACAGTTCTCATTTCTCGAGAAATAATTTTAACTAACTTTATATTAAAAAATGATATTTATAACAACTATAAATATTACATATATTTTCTATAAATCCAAATTTTAATTAATTTTATATTAAATATATTAATATTTAAAGTACACTATAAATATTACACGCATTTTTATAAATCCAAACTTAAACTAATTTTATATTAAAAGTATTAATGTTTATGGTACCAGTTAAACTTATAGCCTGAGAATTAAAACAACAGTTATTTAGAAACGGAGAACTCCCTTCACGGCAGAGGCTCCATTCCAAAATATCAAGGAGCAAGTGAGCCTCTAGGAAAAGATGGACATAAATATCTACACCAAAGAACCAGGAACTATAATGCGAGAATGTTACTATTCAAACCTGCTGATGCCCTACAGGGGAATTTCATTCGGTATACAATGTTCGGACCATCCAAAAAACCATATGCCGAAGAGGCTGGAGTCAGACTGAAAGATATGAGGGTATTTCATTCGGTGGACAAAAATAAGGGTTGACCACTGTTTCACAGTAAAGTACATCAAACATTGTACTGACGCCCAGTGATGGGACTATCCTGCCATACAATCAATAAGGTGTTCGTCTACTCTCCAACAACACAGCACTTGCGAACGCTCCGAGCGAACTAAGCGGGTCTGGCCGTCTGGCCAACTCTTCCCCGTGCATCCTCATAAGTTTGGGAACTTCGAACTGTACTCCTGAGCGGACTGCAGCAAATAAAGGGAAGGATTTAAAAAGATCCAATAAAAAAATTGGGACAAGTTACCCATTAACAAACAGGTATCTAGAATTCAAGATAATATTACCATAAATGTCGCTGTAATCATCTTTCCAGCGAACCATCTTCCGTGCAGTGCTTGTTGGGCCTTCGCTGCTGCAGCCACACTATCGAACTGCAGATACACAAAGCCTGCAGTATTTCTGCTTCAACAGCAACAAGTGACACGTTGGTGAGAAGTTGAGAATAGAAAACAATGCCATTCATTGTAGTTCAGAACTAAAGACCAAAGTAACTGCCATTACAAATAGGAACAGAGTAAACTGTAGCAGATTTCTTTTTTAAAAAAAAACATGACTCAAACTAGGAATGGATAGAACATATATATAATTGAGTTGATTAAGTTGAACAAAATCACATTACACTACTACTGTAGGACAACCAAGACAAAGTCCACTCGCTCTGTTACAAATTATAGCTCACTCTGACTTTGTCGAAAGTCAAACTTTTCTAACTTTTATCCAGTTTTTAGAAAAACTAGAGTAACATCTATAAGAAATCAATGCACTATCAAAACATATTTCAGCGAGAATTTAGTGAAACTAATTTGATGTGAGGTGGATTTTTCCTATAAACTTAAATTAGTTTGACTTGGGGAAAAGCCAAAGTGAACTTTTATTTCGAACAAAAGGAATACTAAAAAATGGGAAAGCTAACTTACTTGTCAACAAAAATATGCTTCACTGCACCAAACTTGGAGCATTCATCTTGGACATCATCTCTAATATCCAAGTCAAAATCAGGATCCGTCTAAAAAATAAAATGAAAAATAAAACTTCTCATCAGTCAGGTCAGTAAGATGTGATGTGTGACTAATTGTATCAAGTATCAACAAAACAAATGTAAGTAACACAAACGCCAAGATAATTTTGAATCAGCCAAACAAAAAATCATCATGGCCGCGGTATGCCTAAAATACACGAACGGAACACATTTGCAGAAGAGGAATACCTCCAATGCTGGGTCAAACATGTTTTTAAGCAACAAGAATTCCGTAGGTGTAGACATGATCACATTCTGAGTGGTAACAGGAAGCACAGGTGCCCCAGGAACTGATCCAACAGCAGTAACTGTCGGTGGTAGAAGCGAAGTAGCTACTGGAGCCCCAATAACTGAAGTAGCTGGTACACCCACGCCAGCAGCACCAATACCACCAGTTAAGCTGTAGATGACCAAGAAAAGGAAAGTAAGATAACACAAATAACAAATTATTTATTGTAACAAGCTCCACAAAGAATGAACTTAACAATAAACTTGCCAGGAAAAATAAATCCTGATGTTTATATGTACATATATCAGTAAAATAGGATTTGGTACAAAACAATGATCCCAAGATGCTTTATTAAATTAAATAAAAAGATTAGGACTTTTATGCTGTTTATCTAATTCTTCTAAGCAGAGAAAACCCACCCCCAATGGTATGTTTGCGGTGACAGCAATAGATGGCCATGGTCACCGGAATAACACCATAGGACATAAGGTAGAGGTGATTTTAGTATAGCTTCACCCTTGTTAACCTGATTTTAGTATAGCTTCAAAATTGACAATATTTTAATCCATTATTGATAAATAACCCTAGTTAGAGAAGTTAGTAACTCAAGGAAGTCAGGAATGAAGCCAAATTGATCAATTTCACGAATGAAACCAAATTGATCCAGTCATGTGCACTCTGTCAGGAAAGACTTAACAATACCTGGTTGCAGTACCACTCCTGTCCAATTTGAGCATAAGAGCAGCTCTGGAGCTTGCATTTAGTGCCTGCATATGTTTAACAAATGCATTAAATAGAGAAAAAACCTCTAGCAAAGATCTTTATATGTAGGATGACTGGTTAACCACCCTATTTCCCACTTTTCCCCTTTAGCATAATGCTAAAGTACCAAGTGAAGAAAGGTCTGAATGGTGGAAAAAAAAAAAAAAAAAAACAAGGCGAATGTAAGTATTCACATGTTTCATGTTTAGCCTGAACAGTGTCATTGTCAGTGTATTGCCATTCTACAAGATACGACAGAATACAAACAGCCCAATTTATATGAAGAGTGACCACAAACATGATTCCGCTATGTACATTTTAGTTTCCCTATCGTATGCAACCAGAGGCAAATCTTTCACTGTAAAATGATTCTATTCAATGCCTATAGAAATATTGATAGTAGCATAACACCTCATCAAAGAATAAATTGAACATCTTGACACATCTTCACAAGATTATTATATGCATAATGGAACCTCCCAAAAATCTTAAGATTCTGTTTGTTATGCAATGTTAAATCCTCTGCTTACCCAAATATCAAGGTTCAGAAAATTATAAAAGAAAGCATAAAAATCCATGGTTATATAAAGTTATCCAACATGTTGAACCAAATAAGTTCACCCACCAAGCCTCCACCTTCATCATCATCTAAATCTCCAGTAGTTGCTCCACTAACTTGCACTCCCACATGATCGGTAACAGCTGAAACCTGGTTTAAGGAAAAAAATAAGGGTTTTAAATGGATGGACTATTGTCAACCATGTATTATCTGCTCCATAAAACACGTGACTACTATGAAATGTTACCTTAATAACTCTGCCGGCGATATCAAGCTGCCCATTCAAGCTCTGTGCAGCTTTTGCATCTTCAAGCCGTGCAAACTGCAAGGCACAACATACAGTAAGAATAAATGCAGACATGATCAATGACAGAGCTTCAGGGGAAGAACTTACTTGAATAAAACCATAACCTTTGCACAACCCAGTCATTGGATCTAGAGGAAGCTGTACAAGCTCCACTTGCCCAAATGGCTCAAATACCTGGAGACAGAAATTTATCATTACACACAATGAATAGTGAGGAA
The DNA here is from genome assembly GCA_015844335.1 of Chrysopogon serrulatus. NCBI lineage: Eukaryota > Viridiplantae > Streptophyta > Magnoliopsida > Poales > Poaceae > Chrysopogon > Chrysopogon serrulatus. Next base: position 13,637 of record JADLZL010000351.1, on the reverse strand, counting down.
CTAAATACAAGTCAAGTCATTCGGTCATTCCTATTTGTACATGATGACAAGAACCCTTATGCAAAACATGATTTTCACATATGGAGTTGGAGAACTAATTCTCCACAAAACAAAATGCAGCAACAAACAAAACTATTTTGTCAAGAGTAGTTTTTGTCACATTAAATTTTAGGCACCACATGTGAAACCCTGAATCTCACAGGAACTAACTGAAGCCCAACAATTATTTAGTATGCCTTATTAAAATGAAGTACCAACATAACACACAATAAAATAATTAATTGACAATATATTAAAAACCTTCACTATAGCTTCATGGATTTTTCTTCTTCATCAAGAATTTGAGAAAATCATATAGTTAAAAGGAATGACAAATGAATAACTTATAAGCGGAGTGAGCAACACAAGATCATATCGCATGTACCTGTCTCAATTGGTCTTCAGTAATATTTGAATGAAGATTGCCAACATACAACTTTCTTGCTCCACCTGAAGCCGCACCACCTGATGTTGCATTTGACTGAACTAGGTTCTTTTCAGCCTCAGATGGCTTAACCATCACTGCTTGCCCAAGCAGTGGTTGACCAGACAGAGCAATTGCCATTGGAACAGACATGACGTCGTAGAACTCAATGTACCTGCAAATGTAGATATATGTTTAGTATTAACATCAAAGCGTCCAAGAAAAGTTGTCTTCCTGTAAAAGAAAAAGAAAAAACCAATAAGTGTGGCATCATATGTTATGATATTTCAATTTTTCACAGAAAACTTCAGGCATTTTGATCAAAATTTGTGTAGGAGGTTATCGAACTTGGTTCTTGGGTGCCCCCTTTATTGCCTAGAAACCTGCACCAAGTGTTTGTCAAATACACTGGAATCAAACTGTCCTCGACTGCTGACTGACATCAGAATGATCTAATATTCCATCTTACTTGTAAATTGCCGATAATCCCAGCAGGTAGACCAAATTATAAAATTTCAGTGTGCAATCCTGTTGAGTATGACAAACTGATGAAAAATTATACCCATAAAAATGGCAAATATGAACTACAAAAGATGCTCACGCAATCATACGGCCGCTAAAAGTTTTTTTTTTTTAAAAACAAAAAACAAAATTTGATAGGCAACGACCACAAGAACAGCTATCTATTTTCATCGAGGTAAATCCCGAATACACAAAAGTTGATCCACAATGATGTTTAAAAGGTTGATTCCATGCTAAAGCACTGATATTTTTGCAGGGAGCAAACCAACTTAATAAAGATCAACTAATATGACAACCATTTACAAAGTTAGTCTTATTGCACTCAACAAAACTACCAACTAATAACTGAAAATGAAAATGCAACCCATTCTATTTTTTCCCCACAGTATATATATTTTTTGAGGTTTCCTGTGCACAAATGTACGCTCAGTCATCCAGGACACAATCGAAATCCCAACAGACACACAGATTATGTGGTACAAGGCTGGAGATACTAAAGCAGAACTCCAGATAATATCCCCCACAGGTATGCTAACCACAGACAACAGACATACAAGTTCAGTACCTCTCTAGAATACAGTAAGCATACAAATTGGGATCATAACAGGTATACAATACTCACCCAACTCCTTTAGAACGCCGTGAGTTTCGGTCCATGATAAGACGAACATCACGAACCTGGAAAGAGTTAACATAAATATTAGAAACACTATCAAATCATCAAAATCCAAATTTACCACATGAAAAATGTTATGTTCTTTCCACGTAAGTAGACACATGTTAGATTGTAAGCATGTAGCATTCTTAAATATGCTATTACAGTTGATAATCAAATGTTTCGTAAGTAGAGATTTGATTAAAAAATCCATTTCACTAAAATACAGCAATGGTTAGCATCATCTGTTTTACTTTGTGGCAAACAAATGCCTACAGCATCAAATGCTGACCAATTACCCAACTATTAATAACAATAAACACAATAACTGGGAAGCAGTATATGGCCAGTATGCTCTTACCTTCCCAGCCCTTGAGAAGAACTCATAAACATCTCTTTCATCTGCCTTCAAAGATAGCTGTAGTAGTGCTTACTAACATTAGTTTAATGGGTCAATGTATAAACTAGTATAGTAGAGTACTTTCTTAAAAAATTGAACCTGGAAGGCAAATACAGTCCTCTGGTCCCTTTCTGGATCAACTTCTGGCTCTGCACCATCATCTTTCCTACGCCTTCACAACGAGAAAAGAAAAGATACTTAATAGAGCAGCATAAGCAATGCATGGAGTAATAAAAAAAAGAATTGTGACTATTATATGATTCATTGATTAATATATTCATCCCAGATGAGCACAAATAACCAAATGTATCGAAGCACCCCAACTTCGCCCCAGCTCAATCCATGTTGTTAACTTGCAAGTACTCCACAAGAATTTGAAAAAAAAAAAGAATGGTGACCTGATATCTTGAGTCAGGCCCAATTGCAGATACCATCTGAAGACGGCTCTATCATATCATATCTGCGAGTTCCCATATTAATATTCAATATTCAAACTTAACAACCCTAGATGATAAAATAACAGTAAACTACAGTCCATATGTAAGCAGCCCTATAAACACTGGTGATTGTTACTAATGCGAACTTACTATTTTTTTGACATGCATGTGCCAAAAGAAAGTCATAAATCTATAGATATAAGTTGCACAATAGCTACAAAATTTCTACAGAAACAGAGAATCATGCACACTCAATCAACAAAATCCAACCCCCAGCTCTACTGTCTTGCAGACGGTTCTGAGAACAAGCCTCAGGATAACACAGTGTTAGTTTTGATCTTTAGGGTTTGTAACTAGAACTTAGCCTCTATGAATCACAACAGCCATTTTCCAATTGACAATCCAATGGGCTCGTAACAAGGCCATTGACTTGAATTTCATCAGACCTGTCCCAATAGCATTATACAGGAGAGCTCACGAATTCGTACCTGACATCACGGTCGCGATAGTGGTGGCGCTCGCTGCGCTCGCGCTCTCGCTCCAGCTCCCTCACCATCTCCTCTTCTTCAGCACGGCGCCGCTCCGAGCGGCTCCGGCTCCTCCGCTCCCGTTCCACTTCCCTCTCTCTGAGCCGGTGCCTGTCCCCCCTCTCCTTTTCCCGGTCTCTGCCTTCCCTGTCCCTATCCTTCCCACGGCTGTCGCGGTTCCTCTCCTTCTCCTTCGCGTCATCCCTGTCCCGGTCACGGTGCTCCCGGCCGCTGCGGTGCCGGTCCCGGTCCCGGTCGCGGTCATCCCCCGAGCGGGAGCGCTTCGATACACGGTCCTCGCCGCCCTCGCGGCGGCGCGAGCCGCGGTCCTTCTCGCCGGAGCCGGATCCGGAGCCATTGGCCGGCGGGGGAGCGGGCTCCACCGCCTTCTCCAGGTACTCGTACTCGTCGAACTCCATGGCGGCGGAGCGGGGCGGGGCGCTCGAGTGGATCGGGGTGCGGCTGTGAAACCCTTGACGGCGCGTAGGGGGGAACGGGGAGGAAGGGAGGCAGGAGAACTAAGTCTAAACCCTAGAAAATTGGTCGCGGCCTTCTGGATTGGTTGGGTGTATACCGAGTTAGTACCTATGTCGCGTGCCGCTGCTGCCGTGGGGAAAAAAATAAAAAATGAACAGTGTTTGTGGGGCCACATAAACAGTGACGGACCTACGTGAACAGTTCTGAACAGCTCCGGCGAGCCCATGTGAACAGTGAAGCACAGTAGCAGGGGCGCTCTCCGGCCGGGAATTCATTCCGCGTTGAAGATTAGTATTAGCCCGATGGGCGCGCTACGCTGCGCCGGTCCAAAAAGGGAAGAGAAATTGGGAAAAAAAAAAAAATCAAAATGAATAGTGTATGTGGGACCCACATGAACAAATGGTGGGACCCACGTGAACAGTCGCCGGCCCCACGTACAGTTCTGAACAGTAGCCAAAGCCCACCAATTTATTGGCGGTTGAAGAAGTACTATTATATTATATTATTATTATTATGTCCGTATCAGATGTGCTTCGCCCTGCGGTACCACCGATACCGCCATGTCATGTGTCATGTCGTCTTCGCATCATTTCTCACCAAATACGTATCCGTAAGTCCTCCATCCCAAATTACGATACCGCCATGTCATGTCGTCTTCGCATCATTTCTCACCAAATATGTATCCGTAAGTCCTCCATCCCAAATTATAAGATATTTAATTTTTTAAACCTAAGTTTAACCATTCATCTTATTCAAAAAATTATATAAATATTACCAAATTTAATTTATTTTTAAAAACTATTATTAATAAAGCAAATCACGACAAAAGAAGTGATGTTTTTAAAATTTTTTTAATAAGACGAATGGTCAAATTTGATGTAAAAAAAAATTAAATGTCTTATAATTTGAAATGGAGGGAGTACTTCAGTTTCAACTTCCTTTTGTTTCAGGGAAAAAATTATTTCAACTTTATTTAAGAATAAAATATTTATATTGATCAAAATTATAGACAAAATTATAAATATCTATTGTACTAAATAAATATACTACAAAAAATCTAATCAATAAAAAATCTAATGATACTTATTTGGTATTATAAATATCATTATTTTATTATATAAATTTGGTCCAATTTAAGATGTTTTGAGTCTTGAAGTTAGAATAACTTATAATTTGAGATGGAGAGAATACCTCATTGAATTACAATTATTTGATACAAACTATTCATATCATCTCTTATCAATTAAAAAATTGTCTGTTTCAAAAAAAATTATCTACTTCATATCTAATATATGCAATAATATTAATTTGTATAATCTATCAATGTATATAAGTCATCTTTATATACGCTATTTGTTATGTCATGGTATCCTTCTATAATGCAGTCTGGTATACTATTAGCGTTTTTATTTTGTGTTAGCTTACAAGTTTTTATTTTTATACCAAACCTAATGCAACAAAATAACTTGCAAGCCAAGATCATATATGTGGACTCCCTTTGTCTCAAAATAAGTGTTGATGCGGTATTCATCCCGGGCAAACTTTCTTAAATTCAACTAGATTTATGAAAAAAAATATTAGCAAAATTTGTATGTCCAAATAAATTTATTATAAACATGATTCAGCGATCTAGTTGAGGATACTAATTATGTACTATAAACATTGATATTTTATTATATATTTGATTACAGTTAAAAGTGTTTGTCTTCTCGGGAAGCGAGAATGACGCTTATTTTAGGATGGAGGGAGTACATAATAGTAAATCTACTCGCGCATTGCAACGGAACTAAATATATATTGGAGTCGAACTTCATGTTATGGCTAAATGTGAGTTGCCTGAACTCATATAAACACATGTCACATATATGGAGAGCGCGATGAAAACATTTTAGAATTGAACTTCTGTATCGATGATTGGCAAAAATCAGGGATTCAAACGCCATAATTTTTTTTCTTTGTTTTTGAAATTTATTCATTAGAACGTGATGAAAACATTAGTCAACAGAACAAAGTGACAATGAATAAAAAGAACAGCAAAAAAATTTGCAAAACATAAAATCACGGAATAGATGAAAAAAAGATCAGCGAAGAAAAAATCGAAGCCACAAGATGAAAGGAATACAAAGTTCAAAGGCCCATAATTATTTTTTTCATTGTTTTTGATATTTATGCATTGGAACGTGATGAAAAATAGACAAAAGACCATAAAAATCAAAACAGCAATGCATGAAAAATAGCAACAAAAATATTAAAAATGGACAACTGGGGAAAGATGAAAAAGGATAGTGAAGAAAGAACGAAGCAAAAAGGTAAAAAAAAGAGGCAATACCACGATAGCCCAATTGCGAACAACACAAAAGGTAACAATGAAGTTTGATTATATGAATTAAAAAATTCTATATGAATTAATATTTAGACAAGAACTTAAAGAGCCATTCTGATGAGTACACGGCACCTCATGATTTGGACATCCCAACAATACTGTCGAGGCGGGCCTACAAAGGGGCCGATGAGGACGGCGAAGCGGCGAAAAGAGGCCCCCACAGCCCATCCTAGGGGCGGTAGGCGCCACCGCCGCCCGGCGTGCGTCTTGGCGTCGCCGCCCCCCTTGGCCACGCGGTGGGTGGAGGGGCAGCGGGCCCCACCTCACCGCATGCTCTCCAATCCCCAAATTACCTTTTTATTAATTATTATTTATGGAATTTAGATTAGAAAAACTAGAAAAGTCCGTGTTCGATAAGGATTTTTCCGTTAGAGTCCACTCGGGAACTATAAATAATAGGAGATTGTAATCGATTGAATCAAGAAGTAATTAGGTAATTCCCTCTATTCCAATCTCTCCCACACCACGCCTCCTCCTTCCCCTCCTCTCCATGCCGCACGGCCCCCTCCCCCTGCCCTAGCGCCGCCGCCGCCCTCTAGGGCACCGCCCCCCCCCCTCCTCCTCCTCCTCCCCAATCCACTAGCCCAAATCCACCCTCCCGCTGCGTGTATTACAATTGGTATCAGCAGACCAGGAGTAATCCATGGCTTCCACCACCATTGATGAGATGAAGGAGATCTTCGACAGGTTCACCATCGCGCTTCGTTGGACACATGGATGAATTGAAGTTGCGCCTCGACATCGTCGACAACCGCTTTAGCGCTTTTGAGATTGCTCACAGTGGCAAGGATGAAGATCGTCTCCATGAGATATATCCACGTCTCGCCAATCTGGAGGCTCGCTTGCAGATTTTTGAGCGTGATCGGTAGCCAGGAGGGCCAACAATGTTCAGCACCATACTAGATCCATTCACGATGAAAGCCAAAGGATCGTGGACATCTGGAGCAGCAGTATGAGCAACATCAACAAACAGTACCAATGGCACCAAACCTTAGTGCGTGCGTCGTCAAGAAGGTGCAAAAGAAAAAATGATCGTTCGGCCGTCAGTAATTTATGATAATGAGGAGAAGTTCCTGCTAGTCAAAATTAAAAATAATTCTATTTCAAATCGTCAGCAGAAACAGAGCAACTATGAGCATAGCATAGTTCAGCAAGCAGCTCCAACAACCGCAGTAGCACATCCACCAATGAAAGAAAGTCCAAGCTAGCAACCAAGATATAAAACTCAGACTTTCACTCTAAATTTCTGATGGTTCTAGAGACCTAGTATCTTGGCTTTCACGGATGGAGATTTTATTTCACCTATATTAGGTGCCAGCAGAGCAGAGAGTTCCGTATGCCACTTTACATCTAGCTGACAATGTTTTTGCCTAGTTTATGCAAATTTCAACAAATACCTTACTAGATAATTGGGCCAATTTTTCTGAAATGTTACATCAAGAATTCTCACTGGAACATCGTATAGAGCATGCAACAAACCAATTGCAACCCGGCCCAATTCCAAATTTAGAGATGAGTTGCGCCCCATTGTCCTCGCCTTGGAAGGCCCAGATAAACTTCAGCCTAATTTGAACATTGGTACATCCGATCTATTAGCAAAGTTGCGCCAGACGACATGGGAAGATGATGTTGTGAAGGTGATTGCTGATACAATTTGGCTCAATCAAGTAGCATCTTGGTGGACTCTAGAGGACGGTGTGATTTGCTACAAAGACAGGTATTATATTTCAGTCACATCTGCATACTTCCTAGAATTGATGGAAACTTGGGCAAAGCAATCTTCTAAATTATTTGCTGTGGGATTCAATTACTGTACTACACACGATCCAATATCTACTTTTCCAATGCTATTCTGTCTCTTGAAAAGTGGTCAGCTACATGGATGTCGTGGGCAACTGTAATTTTTTTGATGATAAAGGCCGTCAGTTTGCTTAAATAGGCAATGTTGTAATTGACAGAGACAACTGGGATGGTTTACTACTTTCCCCAACTGATTTCACATATGGTAACTTATTGCATGGTAATATAGAGTTTTTTCATGGATATCCATCTTCTAGGAAGCCAGCTGTTATTTGTCGCCATATTCCAGACGTATCCGATGTACCCAATATCCATATCTTCTACACACCACCAGAGAAGATGCATCAACTGCACATTATAGGATCGATATCTCGGTAACACTTGACTGAGAAACCGCTAGGATTAATGCAATGCAACACTCCGTTCAGTTATTTTATTGGTGGATACTTTAGTTCCTTCCATTTTTTTTTCTATATTGCAGATGATAATACAAATGATAATAAACTATCAAGGACAGTTTCTTGTTCAGCTTTACATGAACCAATAGGATCCGAAGAGCTTCACGGCAGGACACATTGCATGGACTTAGATTCAGCATGAGAACGCGCTGATCGGAGAAGGGGGAGTTCTGTCACACGTCAGATGAAGACGATGACAATTGGCGAGCCAGACGGGCCTACAGTGGGCCAAATGAGGACAGCGAAGCGGTGAAAGGGGCCCACAGCCCACCCTAGGGCGGCGGCCGCCGCCGCCGCTAGGGGGCATGTGTGCGGTGCCGCCGCCCCCCCTTGGTCGTCTGCGGTGGTGGGGGGGCCCCGACCCCACCTTGCCGTCTGCTCTCCAATCCTAAGTTATCTTTTTATTAATTATTATTTATGGAATTCAGATTAGGAAAACTAAAAAAATCCGTGTTCGATAAGAACTTTCTCGTTAAAGTCCTCTCGGGACTATGAATAATAGGGGATTGTAATCGATTGAATCAAGAAGTAATTGGGGTAATTCCCTCTATTCTAATCTCTCCCGCGCCACGCCTCCTCCCTCCCCTCCTCTCCATGCCGCCCCGCCTCCTCCCCATGCCATAGCGCCGCCGCCGCCGCCCTCAGCAGCCGGGCCGCCACCCTCTAGGGTGCCGTCCCCTCCCTCCTCCCTCCCTCCTCTCCTCCCAATCCACTAGCCCAAATCCACCCTCCCGCTACGTGTGTTACAGATACATAATGCTTTTCCTTTTGATCCTTTACCATTTAACATCAAGAATTGAAATGCAGGATCAGTTACGCACAGTCGAGCAAAGTTACTCCAAAAAGAGGTGCATGCTTTCCTCATGAGTTTACATCCTAATATCGATGAGAACAATATACTACTATTGGTATTTCTTATGCAAATAAAATAGGAAAGATTCTGCAAGACCACAGAATATCATTATAGTATTTTACCAAGAGTATTTTAGATGTTATTATTTATATTTTACCACAGGAAAATAATAGTTAAAGAAGTTGATAGTTCACCATTATGTATTTACTAACTAGTATATCGACTAGACTAAAGTAGTAGGGGTAAATGGTATATGATAAGAGTTACGAATAAAATCACATATAGGAGAATTCTATAATATAAGAGTAGTTAAGCTAATTTGAGAGGACAACAATAGAGTGTAAGGTTCCTATGTACTTCTCTATTATTTTGGTTTTTTTTTCTAGTTGAGACTAGAAGATAACTCATGCTTGGGTCGGTATAGCGCGCGCGCACACACACACTTCAAAGCAGTACCTTTTTGACTCTCGAGAGGGATGAGAAGGAGTAGCACTACTACAATAAACATAACAGTGGTGGTTAGAAAATGTTTTTCGAGGCGGACAAACCCAACCGCCTCAGAACTAACGTCACTATAAATAATGATTATCCGAGTTGGTCCTATGCCTGCCTTGGTTAATCAAATAAGAAACCAAAAAAATGTGGATAGTGGATAGGCCCAACGCGCCCATCCATAGGCCCACCGAGTCCATCCAGGAGCCACCACCGTTATGTACGCTCCGCAACTGGATTTGCATTGCCATTGCGTTCATTGGCCGTGGATCCCATTGATGCTCACTAGATCCGGTCGCCTGCTTGCCTGATCCAGCCGCTGCTCAAGATGGCAACAGGCAATATCCGCATGGATAGTAGCTTCGCATGCCCGCGCCCGCGATCAAAATCTTGTGCCCACGCCCGCACCCGCTACCCACCACGGGCAGCAACCTATGCCCGTGCCCGTTATCCGCGAGCAAGGCTCGCCCACGGGCATGGCCCGTGTGCCCGCCTGCAACTCAATGAGGACGGCGGCGTGCTAGGGCGAGCGACGAGGACGGCGGCTAGCGGAGGTGAGCGAAGAGGAAGGTGGTTAGCCAGGACGAGCGATGAGGACAGCCAATGGAGCAACGAGGGCGCGCAGCGCTCCTGCTTCACCGCCCATAGGTGTGCTCCAGCGAATCCCAAGCAAATTCTTTCAAGAATTTGTATCTAGATAAAGATGATGGTGGTACATCTGGTGGTGCTACGGTTGCTCAATCAAGGGGTGGTCCTGGAAGGAAAGAGTGAGAGTTGAAAGTTTAGAGCTAAGAGTTGAGAGAGAACTATCAGTGTCTATGTCTGTGATGGTTACTTGAGACCTTTGAACATCTTAATTAATTTTGAGAGCTATGATGCACTTTTTTTCTCCTTTCTAGGGTTTCTCACGTGGTGAGTTGTACCTGGAAAGGTTTTTAATGAAGTAGCATTGCACACAGCTCAATTATCTTTTAAATTCTTTGCCACAATTTCTTATATTCTTTGATTTGGAGATTGCTTGAGTTTTGACTAAGTGATTCTCAGAATGTTTGAGTTCTGACTTGTGAATCAGTGAATGGATGAAATAATTCTGTCTCTAAACATTTTCTATAACAACACCTATGAAACTTATTAAGTATGTGATCAGAGAATTTATTTAAGGTATCTTGAGGTCATCGGGCTATGGGTTAGCATGACCCGCACTTTTGGCCATGCTCAGCATGCCGGCATGGCACGGATTTCGGTCAGCCTGGGCATTCGGTATTTACCGAACCGATCGGTTCGGTACTTCGTTACTGGTAAATTCGGTTCTTCGGAAAATAGGTACCGATCGGTTCCTTCAAAAAATTCGGTACCGAGGAAATTCGGTTTCGGTACTTTCGGGTTTGTTTCGTATTTACCGAAAAAAAACCGAACTGATCACAAAGACATATAATTGCATGTTTAAAAGCCAATTTTGACATAATTTTATAGAGAAATATAGTACTAAGTATATACATATAAAAGTTCACAAGACTATAAGAGTAGACTACCACAAATATACAATATAATAGTCCACAATAATACAATTAATAAGATAATATCACTCATGATTAGCATATTTCGGTAAATTCGGTAAATTCGGTAAACCGAGGTAAAGAACCGAATATACCTCGGTAAATTCGGTTCCTGAAAATTAGGTACCGAACATGGTACCGAAAATTTCGGTTTCGGTATTTTCGGTTCGGTTCTCGGTACTTTCGGTTCGGTATTCGGTTTTCGGTATTTCATGCCCAGGGTGAGATTTCGGCCCGTAGTGCCGTGCCTAGGCCAAAAGTCACGCACGAGGCACATGTGGGCATGGCCCGGGGCACGGCGTGCCGTGCCTGCCCGACACCCCGCAGGCCGTGCCTGGCCTCGACACCCTGCAGGTTGTGCCTGGCCTAACACCCTGCAAACCATGCCTGGCCCGTGCCTGTGCCGGGCCGAGCCAGGTCGTCCCGGTGGCCATATATATTGCCACGGGTGCTGGCTACTACAACGGCTTGGGGGGTAAACCGCAACATGGGCTAGTGATGCATCATGGGCCATGGTGCCTAATGGCATGGATTTTGGGCCCATATAAGGAGCATAGAAAAGGAGGATTAATCAAGTAGAAATGAGGAGAAACAAGCCTTAATAGCTATTTAAGCATGTTATACAAATATCCCTCTTAGTGCTAGTTTGATTATATATTTAATTTATAGCATACTGCAGTAGTTACAATTACTCCCTCTGTCTTATTTATCTATACGCTATACGAAATAAGCTGGTTAAACTTTCTCAACTTTGATTAGAAAAATATTAGTAAGATTTGTATCTACAAATATAATTATCAATAAAAATATATTCAACAATCTAACAATACTGATTATGTACCATAAGTATCTTTCTTGTATATATTGGTCAAAATTGAGTACATTTTGATTTCTAAGTGAGAATGACACATAAAAAGGCATAGATGGAGTAGCTTATTCAGGTAGTTATTTGTTGTTTCTCCCAAGCAATAGCTTTTCTACGAGAGCTAAGAGTCTGTTTGGTTGTGCTTCTAACCTATTTTTGATTTTACAAAAGCCAAAAGCCAAATTAAAGGGCTCAAAAGCTACATTAGCTTTCATTCTAAAACAGATCCACCTACCACTAGTTATGAAAGATAACGGTTGGTTTTATTTCTTCCGACTCCTCTCTCTCCCCCGTCCGCAAATACATCAGTTTCACCCACCTCTCGAGTGGGCAAGAACCGCGCGAGCTCCACTAGGCGAGCGTTGGCCGTGGCCGCCATGCAAGGGGTTCTCCGACGAGATCCGGCAAGCGCAACTCCAGCCTCATCCTTCGGCGCTTGTCTGTCCCTGCTGCCATGGCTTCTGCCTAGGAGGAAGTTGTCCTCTAGCACGGCGAATGAAATCCGGCAGTGGCCCTCTTGCTCCACCCAGCGGGGCGGCCCTCTTCCTCAATTCCGGCCGTGCCGTCGAAAACCGTCGCTCGCACCATCGGAGGATGGCTGCCCTCTCGTGACGAATACTGTTCGTTGATCCGTTCGATATTTGTGCCCCTCAGGTGGGCGCGGTTAGGCTCCAGCCGCCGGGCACCTCGCCGGCGCCCGTCATCGCGGTCGGAACCCCGGTGAACCTCCCCTGTCATCATGGTCCGACCCGGCGAACCTCCGCCCGCTCAGCTGCTCACTGGCCCCGACCATGTCTGGCAGCGAGCGCGCCTTGAGCTCCGATGTGGCGTGTGGAAAAGAGCACACGGACGAGCGCTGCCGCGTGCGGGATTTGCCTCCCGTTGTCGAGCACCGCCCTGTGCCGGCCTTCGTCTCGTCCGTAAAAGAAGAAGACAACGCAAAAAAGAACAAATGTGTATCAGTTTATAGTGATGCGTAGCTCTGTTCTTTCTTAAATTTCTCTCAACTTTGTATATATGTATGTAAGAATTTTAATTGTAATCAAATTTGTTCTTCATATATAACTCTACCAGTTTGGTTCAAGAGCAGAGATTGAATTCTGAATGGTTTGGAATATATAGAGCTTTAAAGTTTGGTAATTTTGATACACAATTGGGATACGAGCTCATGTTCCAGCTTCATTTCTGTCTATTTATGTGGACGAGATGTTCATGTTGTGTGCCAACTTAATTAAATTGATTTCCTTTTCTACAATTGCTATTTATAGTGAATCGCATAATATTTTTTCTTTTCTAACAAAAGATAGAAAACTTAGAAAATAAATATTTTTCCTTTACAAAATAGTCATTTACTTGCAAATTAGTGAACAAATTAGTTTTCTCATAAGTATTTTGCATATAGACGGTCCCATATACATTCAAACCTTTACTGCTACTTTTTCAGAGCCTACGGTTCACAGTTGCTCTAACCAAACAAGCTTCTACTTTTCCCACAGCAGTTTTCTCACAGCAGTTTTTCCAACAGCCACAACTCTTTTCTAAAAGCTATAGCTCAACCAAACAAGGTCTAAGTCAAGCTAGATTTTCCATAGCTTTCAGTTATACCATATAAGGCCCAGTATTGATGTACACTTCCTAGCACATATAAGATTTTAGTCCTAGGACAGAATGAAAGGAATAAAATTTTGTTACCCGCGCGCGGTTCATGACGCCTGCCATTTAATCACGATATTTTAAACAGCGCGCAAA
>JADLZL010000350.1:0-42715 GCA_015844335.1 Chrysopogon serrulatus | reverse complement strand
GTTAGTCCATTGGTGGATTTAAACTAAAAAGAATTTGGTGATACGATAGCACCCCAAATTTTATGGAGAAACGATATGGTTCGCCTCAAGCGATTTACTCTTTGTTTATCTTGGTTTGAGTCGTAGGATATGCCACTATCAAAGAGGGATACAAAACTGACTAGCTAGATGGGGAACAAAAGTGCTCATGTCGATGCTTTAGTGTAGTTTGAGAGACACCGCCTTCACGGCCTCGTGAAAGTTTGTGTTGTTTCGCAAGGTTTGACCGGAAGTCCGGTCTCCCAGTGAACTTCCTCGGGCTGGACGGAAAGCTCGGTCGGCGATCGGAAGCCTTTCCTCGCTACCGCTGGGCTTTTGGCCTAGCGGAAGTTCGGTCTCGACGGGAAGTTCGCCCGTAAGCTCGGTCCGAGCAGGGCGTTCTACTGCGGCTTGCGCCGATAGCCCACGCCGGGAAGTTCGTCGCTGGCCTGAAGTTCTGCGGCCGAGTCTCGCCGGATCTCAGCTAGCGTCAGATCTCTTGACCGAACTTCGCTGGGGCTCCAGGCCGTACTTCGAGCAGGCCTTTTGGAGGCCGAAGTATATATATACTTTTGAGCTCCGTTTCTAAGCGTTAGGCCGAGCATCACATTGATTTCTTGTTCACACATCCTCCCCCAAGCTTTGACTCACCCACTCTCTCTCCCCTTGCTTCCAAAGCTTCAATCTTGATTGTTTGAGCTGGCAGCGTGAGATTTGAGGGCGGAGCATCGATCTTCGACTTGAGCACTTGGTTCCCCTCGTCTCGGGGTTGGTTTTGTGTCTATTGCTTGGGTTCTTGGAACCCCAGCTGGGCGTTCTTCTTAAGTTTGCCCGTGTTGATTTACTTGTGAGGGGCACCCCAAGCCGTTTGTATTACCCTTCATCTTAGTGGATATCTCAAGTTTTCCTTTGTGGTTTGCTTGGGAGGTGACCTAAGGTAATTGGGGCCTTAGTGGCCACCTCAACAACGAGGACGTAGGCACTCCTTTGTGGGGAAAACCCAACCTCGGGATAAATCTTGTGTCCCGCGTGCTTATTGTGGTGGTAGCTTGACTACCCCCTTGTTATTGTGTTCTTTGTTCTATCTATTGCATATTTTATTATAGGAAGAAGAACTCAATCCAAGAGGTGCTTCCCAAGGGTGTGGTAATTCATATAGTTGAAATCACTACTCATTTACTCGATTACCTAGCTTTAGGACACCCAAAGTTCTAGTTGGTTTTTGTAATAGAAGTCTCGGTCTAGCACGGAACTTCTACTCCAAACCACCGGAACTTCCGGTTAGCATTTAACTTCCATAATTTGAGTTTGTGAATTTTCGGGAATCGAAAAGACGCCTATTCACCCCCCCCTCTAGGCCAATTAGGTCCTTTCAATTGGTACGAGCATTGGTCCCTCGGATTGGCGCTTCACCGCGTGAGGTGTTATATTGGTCAAGATGGATGCGGACACAATGAAGACACTAGTTGAGCAAATCACCGCTCAACTCGCCGAGAAGCTCAAGTGCAGCAAAAGGAGCAATTAGACAAGATGCAAGAGCAATTAGACAAGATGAAGGAAGTACTAGACAAGAAAAGTGCCGAGTCAACAAATGAGGATGGTGACAAGACACCAAAACATATGCAAGAACCGGTTACGACTATGGGTCATCAAGCAAGGGAACCAATCCAAATATGCCAATAGTCAACCCCGGCAAGCCACCTCAATTTGATGGAGTGAGATATGTTGATTGGGCACATAGGATGAAGTTGCATCTTATTGCCGCAAGGTGTTGGGAAGTAGTTGAAGTTGGTGTGGATGTCCCTAAAGATCCTAGTGAGTGGACACCGGAAGATGCATGCCGGACTTCAACTCAATGCAAAGGCGGCGACCTTGATCTTGCAATGTCTATCTCCACAAGAAAACAACAAGGTCAATGGAATGGTTAGTGCCAAGCAAATTTGGGAGACATTGAGAGTATCATTTAAAGGAGATAAGAGTGTAAGAGTGGGGAAACATTGAGCTTCTACAAGGAAAGATTGAAAACTTCTTCACATTGGAAGGAGAGACCACTCAAGAAATGTACGATAGATTCATGACCTTGGTAAATAGAATTAGAGCACTTGGAGACACAAGGTGGGATGACCATGCAGCCGCAAGGAAGATTTGTAGAGTTTACAGAGAAAAAGAACAGCATGCTTGCTTCTTTCATTATGGAGAAGGACAACTATAGCACAATGACACCACAAGAAATGCTTGCCAAGCTATTGCATCATGAAGTGCTAGATGATGAAGCCAAAGAAGCAGTGAGACATAGAAAAGAGTATTGCTCTCAAGGCGTCACAAGATGAAGACACAAGTCATAGCAACAAGAGGCGTTGTGAGCGTGAAGATAGCAGTGATGATGATGATCTTGATGATGAGCAAGCTTTACTAGTAAGGAACTTCAAGAAGTTTCTTAGAATGAAGAAAGACAAAATAAGAAGAAGTGGTGGAAGCAAGCCTTTCAAGAAGAGATTTTTGCTATGAGTGTGGAGACATTGATCATTTTGTTGCGGATTGCCCAAACAAAGGCAAGAGGTCTAGATTCAACAAGCAAGGTGATAAGAAGTACAAGGACAAGAAGAGAGGTGAAGCACACATGGGTCAAGAGTGGCAATCGGATGATGATAGTGAAGATGACAATGGCAATGAGAAGAAAGCGTGGCTGCAATTGCTATACAAGAGGCATCTTCTTCTTCAACGCTCATCACCGACAATGCTTCATCGACGCTCTCTTCACCAACATCTCTTCATCACCTTCGCTCTTCGCCAACCTCACCGACAACGACTATCACATTCCAACTTGTCTCATGGCAAAAGGAGATAAGGTGCCTCCTAACTCTCCTACTCATACATCTAGTGAATGTGATAGTGATGATGAGAATGATGAGAACTATGCTAGCAAAATCATTAAGAAATATGGTAAAAAAGGTAGCAACTAAAATCTTGAAGCTAATGTATACCATAGAAAAGCGTGAGTCATGCATTGAGTCGCAAAGGGAATTGCTCCTAGAGGAAAGGGAGAAGACCCAAGGACTTGAGGCATCTCTCACCATGGAAAAGGGAAAGGTTGAGAAGTTGAGCGTGGAGTTGTCCATGATCAAGGATTCATATGAATGCTTGACCAAGGAACACTCTTCACTCAATGACTCTTTAGCTCCTCTAAAAGCATGATCTTAGTTTGGCTCAAGAAAGCTTCGCAAGCTTAAAAGAGAAATATGATACTCTTGAGCTAAACTATGAAACTCTTTGGAGAAGCACCTCTACCGCCTCCAAAGAAACTAAAGCTTCAACTAGCAAGGGCTGTGAAAGATGCTTTAATGTTGATATAAATGCTTGTGCAACTAACCTTGTTGAGCTAGAGAAGAAAGACAAGGAGATTCAAAGGTTGAACTCTATTGTCAAAATTGGTTGCAAGTGCAAAGAAAAGCAACAAGCAAATGTGTACAAGGCATCAAGACATCCCATGATCAAGGATGGCATTGGCTACAATAGGTATGATGGTAAGGCCAATGGGAGGAACATGGTCAATGGGGTAGCTTGTGTGAAGTTCAACAAGAGTGTGCCACTTGTTGATCTTATCAACAAAGTGAACAATGCTAGCACACAAGCAAACAACAAGAAGAGCAACAAGAACAAGCAAGTAGAGGTGTCCAAGCAACAAGTGCCCATCTCACGGAGCCACATTTGTGATTATATGTGTTGTTAGGATAAGGATGGCAAGATTGTGGTGAAGTATGTGGGCGCACTCAAGAAGAGGCAAATCTTGAGGAGTGTTTGGGTGCCCAAGCCTTTTGTGACTAACCCTCTAGGTTCCATCTCGGGACCTAAAACAAAGGCTTAAATTTGTTTTGCAGGAATATTCCTCCGGTGGATCAAGTTGGGTGCTTGATAGTGGATGCACAAATCATATGACCGGAGAGAAAGAATATGTTCACCTCCTTTCAAAATCAAACTTCATGTGAAAGGATTGTCTTTGGTGACAATAGCAAAGGAGATATCCTTGGTTTGGGTACAATTGCTATCTCAAATGATAATTCTATTTCTAATGTTCTACTTGTGGATTCGTTGGGATACAATTTGTTGTCTGTCTCACAACTTTGTGAGATGGGATACAATTGTCTCTTTACGGATAAGGGTGTGGAAGTCTCTAGGAGGGCGGATTCCTCTATTGCTTTTTACGGGTCAACTAAAGGGCAAGCTTTATCTAGTTGATTTTGCAACTAGTAAAGTGGGGTCCGAGACTTGTTTAGTGGCAAAATCTAGCATGGGCTGGTTATGGCATCGCCGACTAGCTCATGTTGGCATGAGGAACTTGGCCGACCTTCAAAGAGGTGGACACATCCTTGGACTAACAAATGTTTCTTTTGAGAAAGATAGGATTTGCAGTGCATGTCAAGCCGGGAAATAAGTTGGAGCTAAACATCCCGTCAAGAACATAGTGACAACTACAAGACCACTTGAGTCGCTCCACATGGACTTATTCGACCCAATGCTTACATAAGCATTGGAGGTAACAAATATGGTTTTGTAATTGTTGATGATTATTCTCGTTTCACTTGGGTATTCTTTTTTGAGAGATAAAGGTGAAACCCAAGGGATCTTCAAGAAGTTTGCAAGGAGAGCTCAAAATGAGTTTGATGTGAAGATCAAGAAAGTGAGAAGTGACAACGGGACGGAGTTTAGGAACACCAACATTGAAGAATACCTTGATGATGAAGGCATCAAGCATGAGTTCTCGGTTCCATACACTCCGCAACAAAATGGTGTTGTGGAGATGAAGAACCGAACACTCATTGAAGCCGCAAGAGCAATGTTGGATGAGTACAAGACTCCGGAGAAAGACTTTTGGGCGGAGGCCGTGAATACGGCATGTCATGCTATCAACCGCCTATATCTTCACAAGATAAGGAAGAAGACCGCCTACGAACTACTCACCGGTAACAAACCTAAGGTGGATTACTTTAGAGTTTTTGGATGCAAGTGTTTCATACTTAATAAGAAATCCAAAAGCTCTAAGTTTGCACCTAAGGTTGATGAAGAGTTCTTACTTGGTTATGGTACTAACGAACATGGATACCGTGTTTTTTAAGACCTCCTCGTCAAATTGAAATTGCGGTAGACGTGACTTTTGATGAAAGCGACGGCTCTCAAAAGGAGCAAGTCAATGCTGAAATTGTAGGCAAAGAAGAACCATCTCATCAAGTGATAAAGAAGCTTGCAACCGGTGAGGTAAAGCCCGTTGAAGAAGATGATGATGAATCTCTGCAAATCAATCATGATCCTAGCTTACATCATGGGTCAAGCAATGCCCATGACAACACACCCACTTCAAGAAGGGATCATGGCTCAAGAACATATGCAAATCAAGATCCAACACAAGTGGAAGAAGATAACCAAGGAAACATTCAAGATAATCAAATCATTGATTCTCCAATACACCAAGACAATGATAGTGATGATGATGGCCCAATCCAAAGAAGAAGTCAAGTACCCCATCCAAGAGTGCATCATACTATTCAACGGGATCACCCCGTTGATAACATTCTTGGGAGTATTCAAAGAGGAGTCACTACAAGATCAAGATTGGCAACCTTTTGTGAGCACTTCTCTTTCGTGTCCCCAATAGAGCCCAAGAAAGTTGAAGAAGCACTTGAAGATGAAGATTGGATAATGGCAATGCAAGAGGAGTTAAACAACTTCACTCGGAATGAAGTCTGGTACTTGGTGGAAAGACCCAAGCAAAATGTGATTGGAACCAAATGGGTCTTTCACAACAAACAAGATGAGCATGGCGTGGTCACAAGAAACAAGGCACGGTTGGTGGCTCAAGGATTCACTCAAGTGGAAGGATTGGATTTTGGGGAGACATATGCACCGGTGGCAAGGCTAGAATCGATTCGGATCTTGCTAGCTTTCGCAGTTCATCATGACTTCAAGTTGTATCAAATGGATGTGAAGAGTGCATTCCTCAATGGCCCCCTATCCGAAGAAGTATATGTTGAGCAACCACCGGGTTTTGAAAATCCCAAGCATCCCGACTACGTCTACAAGCTCGACAAGGCGCTCTATGGGTTGAAACAAGCCCCTAGAGCTTGGTATGATTGTCCCAAAGACTTCCTACTCAAACAAGGGTTTGAGATTGGGAAGGCCGATCCTACTTTATTTACTCGCAAAGTCAATAATGATATTTTGGTGTGCCAAATATATGTCGATGACATTATATTTGGTAGTACTAATGTAGCTTTTTGTGAGGAGTTTAGTAGGATCATGACTCAAAGGTTTGAAATGTCTATGATGGGAGAGTTGACGTACTTCCTCGGATTTCAAATCAAGCAACTCAAGGAAGGCACGTTCATAAGTCAAACCAAGTACACCTCCGACATGTTGAAGAAGTTTGACATGGACAAAGCTAAGCCCATCAAGACACCGATGCCGACAACCCGGACATCTCGACCTTGGAGGAGACAAAGAAAGCCGTAGATCAAAAGGTATATCGCTCCATAATTGGATCCCTACTTTACCTTTGTGCATCTAGGCCCGATATTATGCTTAGCGTGTGCATGTGTGCAAGATTTCAAGCTAATCCTAAAGAATGTCATCTTGTGGTCTGTTAAGAGAATTTTTCGGTATTTAGTACACACTCCTAATCTTGGCTTGTGGTATCCCAAGGGCTCCACTTTCGATTTGCTTGGGTACTCGATTCGGACTACGCCGGGTTGCAAAGTAGATCGAAAGAGTACTACTGGGACTTGCCAATTTATTGGTAGGTCTTTAGTGTCTTGGAGTTCTAAAAAGTAAAACAGTGTTGCCTTGTCAACTGCTGAAGCCGAGTATGTGGCGGCCGGCGCTTGTTGTGCCCAACTACTCTGGATGAAGCGCACCCTAAAGACTTTGGATGTGAGCTAACCAAGATTCCCCTTTGTGTGACAATGAGAGTGCCATTAAGTTGGCAAATAACCCAAGAAACCACTCTCGCACAAAGTACATAGACATCCGGCATCATTTTTTTGAGAGACCACGAAGCCAAAGGAGATATCGCTTTGCACCATGTGAGCACCGATAATCAACTAGCCGATATCTTCACAAAGCCCTTAGATGAGTCAAGATTTTGTGCTTTGAGGAGTGAACTAAATATCATTGATTCTCGTAACGTGGCTTGATATCTTGTGCATAATTGATTGATATAGAATTGGTCAAAAGATTGTGAAAAGTTGTGTGCAAATTTCAAAATCTATTTTCAACAACTCAAATGTGTCCATGGCTATGTATTGATTGAATGAAATCTGGACATATATGAGTTGGTTCGAGCATACCATGAAGTTCACCATGTAGTTAGCTTTTGATGGTCAAGCTCGGTCCACCGGAAGTTCCGGTCTCTTCACCGGAAGTTCCGGTACCGAAGTCCCGCCAAAGACACCGGAAGCCTTCGAGTACGCGACGCACCTTGGCTATCGTACCCACCGGAAGCTCCGGTTCCCCATCGGAACTTCCGGTTAGATCGGGTTTGACCGCAGTAAAAGTGGATCTCGGGTCGTTTTCAAGTCAAAGACCTTACCTTTTCAACCCTATCTCACCCGAGCACTGTAGCGGCGGCGGCGGCTCCATCTTCTTCTTCCCCGATCTCTCTCCTCCTCCACTCCCTTCCAAATCCCTTTGGGGAGGAGCTTGCCCCGGCATTGGAGATCACTTTGGTGGAGTTGGTGGACGCCGGGAGGTTTTGGCACGTGCGGATTTGACCCCTTCTCTCTCCAAGGAACAAGGTACCGGGATTTCCTCTCGATCTCCCAATGTACTTGGTTTTGGGTTGATTCCTTGCACGTGCTAGCAATTATTTGTATATACATGCTGTTGGAATGTCCTTCATGCAATGCACGTGGTCGATCTCTGTGGAGCACGTGGTTCCTGTCGCACTAGGGCTCCACCGGAAGTTCCGGTCCTTGACCGGAAGTTCCGATGGGCCCTGTGCGATGTGCACCCGTGGCTCTACTTGTCGATCCCTTTGTTGCATTCCACTACCATGTCTAAGACTTCCCCTCAGCCGTGTTTTGTGTGTTGTGCAAAGCATGACTCGTCGCACCAATCCGGGTCGTCGGCGGCTCGTCCGGCGCGCGCAGCGGTCTCGTCCTCCGAGTATGGGTGATGGAGAGGAGGATCGTCCTCGTGGCAGTCGTGCCGCTCGCCGTGGTGGTTCTCGCACGGTCGTCTCGTCCGATGAAGATGAAGGTCCTATCAGTGTTCCCGATCGCACTCGCACTCGTGCATGTCCACCTCTTGCTCACCATGAGATGGTTAATGATACAGAGGCTGCTAGCCAGATTGAGGTGAAGGGTCGTGCTATTGCTCCGGAATTTGTTCGGCGCTCACCTATCACCATTGGAGCAGCTACCATGAACCGGCTTCTTCCTCATCATGCATGTTTCGCTCCCAAGCCTCGCTTGCCGGTGACTCCCGCCGGAGTCAATCCCAGATGGCCGATCGACTACCGCAAGCAAGCAAGGGATGTCAAAAGGATGCGAAAGGAGAACCCTTTCAAATGGACAAAGTTTGAAGGTGTGGATCCTCGCTTTTGGTCACAGTTTCATAGTGATTATTATCACTATGTGTGCTTCAAGGGCGGGGAAACGGGCACTACACTTCCCATTGTGCCGCACAAAGCTCCCACTCTCAAGTCCCTCGAAGAGCACAAGAACCGTGACATTGACAAGTTGATTGCAAAGCTAGAGGAGGAGGCGCATCTTGGGTCTCATGAACTTCAAGCACAACCGAACAAAGAGATCATTCTTCGTTTTTAGGCCACTCTCTACATTGATGAGACAAACAAGGTACTTCACTGGATGACAGAGGGTTTACATTACCGTTGTGATTACCGTCAGTTTTCTCGTCTTCTTGGGTTCACTAGTGAAGATAGGGATGCACCTAGCTTGTATGAGCACTATATGCGTGGTGTTGGTCGAGCGGATTTCGTTGAGGCTGGTCTTTATCATGATCCCGCTCAAGCTAATGGCACCACTCACAACTTGAAGACCTATTTTTATGTGCTCAACAACTTGATTCGTGCCACCATTGATCCCAAGATTGGAGATGCCACCAAGTTGCAAAACCATGCTCCTGCTATTCTTGTGTGTTTTGGTCTTGACAAGAGGTTTAGTGTGACTGATCTCCTTTGGAGGAATATTGAGGATGTCTCGACTGATCCACACAAGTCTTTGCCATATGCACCTTATCTCATGTATGTGATTGAGCAAGTGGTTGGATTCTCCTTCCACCATGATGTCATTCATAAGGCTTGGAAGGTGAAGAACATCCTGGCACCTACAGGCAAGGGCAAGGCTCCTATGGATAGTGTAGGTGGTGCTGCTCCTGAGGATGAGGACTTGGGTGGTGCTGAGGCTGAGGAGGCTCCTCCTGTGGATCCTTCTGGTGGTGGTGCTACAGCTGGTGGTGAGAGCAGCCGTGGTCGTGGACGTGGTCGTGGCCGTGGGCGTGGTGATGCTACTCGCCATGCACTTCAGAGGTTCTTCTCCTATTTCTGCTACACTCAGAAGAAGACCGATCAGCGTCTTCGTCGCTTAGAGGAGAAGGCCGATCTCACTCCCGCATCTCCACTTCGAGACTTCCAGGACCCCTATGCTGAGTATGATGCTATGTATGGGGGGCATGAGTTTGATGCAGGAGAGCAGCAGCAGCAGCAGCAGGACCCTTCCTTCACCGCTTTTGATCCTTCTTATGGCGGTGGGCTTCCCTCCGGTTACACCATGGAGGACACCGAGCTGGGCGCCTCTTATCAGGACTTCTTTGGTGCAGCCGATGACGCCACGAGGTCGCTCTCTTTCTCGTGCCCCCTCGCTTTTGGTGGTGGCGATCCCGAGCCGGTCCTTCCTCGACCCATGGCTTCTTTGGCGACGCGTAGTGCATGTTGCTTTGCTCCTTTTGCTTTCTCGAAGCCTACCCTTTTTGGCATTTGATGCCAAAGGGGGAGTGTTAGGCTTATTCATGATGTAATAAGGGTAGTTAAAATTTTGGTCTGTAATAACTCTTATCTCGTGTGGTGAACTATGTGGTAGAACTTGAACTATTTGTGTGTGGTGGATGATTGTAGGTTAAAACTCTCTATGTTTATCATCATGTGATGTTTTTTTATGTGATATTGTGATGGTGATTGTGGTCTTTAGAATGGTTATGTTGGTTAAGTCTTTTTCTTTCTACCATAACCATTCATATTCTTTCTTTTTCTTTCTACCATAACCATTCATATTCTTTCTCTTTACTCTTGTGATATATCTTGTCATATGCATCACGGTTTTTATTGTCACACACACTCTTAGGCACCCCACGGATTGCAAAATTTAGGGGGAGCCTCTCTAGTGAATGCCATCTTGATTTCACTCAAGATTTTAAAATTCAAATCCAATGCATACACTTAGGGGGAGCTTGTCTTAAATTTTAGAATTCAAAAGCTCAAATTCTTTCTATCATATATAAGCCTAAGTTGGTTGTCATTAATTACCAAAAAGGGAGAGTTTGTTAGTGCATTCGCCCCCGGTGTGGGTTTTGGATAATTAATGACAATCAAATTAGCGACTAACATGTTCATCAAGTGATATCTACAGGTGTTAGTCCATTGGTGGATTTAAACGAAAGAATTTGGTGATCGATAGCACCCTAAATTTTATGGAGAAACGATGGTTCGGCTCAAGCGATTTACTCTTGTTTATCTTGGTTTGAGTCGTAGGATATGCCGTACTATCAAGAGGGATACAAAACGACTAGCTAGATGGGGAACAAAAGTGCTCATGTCGATACTTTAGTGTAGTTTGAGAGACACCGGTTCACTTTCTGCGCGCTCGTAGAAAGTTTATGTTGTTTCTGCAGGTTTGGCCGGAAGTCCTCGGTCTCCCGGCGGAGCTTCATTGGGGACCAGGAAGCCCCGGCGGCGACCGGAAGCCTTTCCTCGCGGCGCGACTGGCTTTTTGGCCTAGCGGAAGTTCCGGTCCCCGACCAGGAAGTTCCGCCCCTAAGACGGAGGCTCCTGTCGAGACCG
Organism: Chrysopogon serrulatus; assembly: GCA_015844335.1. NCBI lineage: Eukaryota > Viridiplantae > Streptophyta > Magnoliopsida > Poales > Poaceae > Chrysopogon > Chrysopogon serrulatus. The sequence goes on along the minus strand of JADLZL010000350.1, from coordinate 31,632 downwards.
AGGCGATTCCTACAACGGCGCGACGCGCACCAAGCGCCACGGCCGGGAAGTTCCGGTCGGTGACCGGAAGTTCCGGTCAGCCCAATCTCGCCGGATCTCGGCCAGCGGTCGAATCCACCTTGACCGGAACTTCCGGTGGGGCTCCACCAGAACTTCCGGTAGGCCTTCGGAGGCCGAAGTATATATACTTTTGAGCTCCGTTTCTAAACGTTAGGCCAGGCATCACATTGATTTACTGTTCACACATCCTCCCCCAAGCTTTGACTCACCCACTCTCTCTCTCCCCTTGCTTCCAAACTTCAATCTTCGATTGTTTGAGCTAGGGCCGTGAGATTTGAGGGCGGGAGCATCGATCTTCGACTTGAGCACTTGGTTCCCTCGTCTCGCCGGTTGGTTTTGTGTCTATTGCTCTTGGGTTCTTGGAACCCTAGCCGGCTAGGCGTTCTTCGTGGTTGCCCTTGTTGATTTACTTGTGAGGGCACCCCGAAGCGTTTGTATTACCCTTCATCTTAGTGGATATCTCAAGTTTTCCTTTGTGGTTGCTTGAGGGAGGTGACCTAAGTGGTCGGGCCTTAGTGGCCACCTCAACAACGAGGACGTAGGCACTCCTTTGTGGGGAAAGCCGAACCTCGGGATAAATCTTGTGTCCCGCGTGCTTATTGTGGTGGTAGCTTCGACTACCCTTGTTATTGTGTTCTTTGTTCTATCTATTGCATATTTTATTATAGGAAGAAGAACTCAATCCAAGAGGTGCTTACCAAGGGTGTGGTAATTCATATAGTTGAAATCACTACTCATTTACTCTGATTACCTAGCTTTTAGGACACCCGAAGTTCTAGTTGGTTTGTAATAGAAGTCTCGGTCTAGCACCGAACTTCTACTCCAAATCACCGGAACTTCCTGGTTAGCATTTAACTTCCGCAATTTGAGTTTGTGAATTTCGTGAATCGAAAAGACGTCTATTCACCCCCCTAGGCCAATTAGGTCCTTTCACAACCACGTGTCATTGTCTGCATTGCAACATAAAATATAATAAGTTTCTAAGTTTTACTACAGAAATAAAAGTAACAAATAACCTAAAATTCTCTATTTCTAATTTTTCTCAACAAGCAAAATTTAAAAAACACCAAAGTTCTCTATTTCTCTAAATAATCAAGAAATTTGGTAGGCATACTAGTTATAATTAACTAATTAACCCGGTCACAAATTGCAAATTAATGTATGATAAGTTTCTAATTTTTTATAAAGAAATGAAAGTAATAAATAACCTAAAATTCTCTATTTCTTCATTTTCTAAATAAGCAAAATTAAAAAACACCAAAGTTATCTATTTCTCTAAATAATCAAGAAATTTGGTAGGCATACTAGTTATAATTAACTAATTAACCCGTCACAAATTGCAAATTAAAGTATTATAACCTAAAATTCTCTATTTCTATTTTTTCTAAACAAACAAAACTAAAAAACACTAAAGTTATTTATTTTTCTAACTAATCATGAAATGTGGCATGCATACTAGTTTAAATTAACTAATAAACCCGATCACAAATTCCAAAAATAAAGTATTCAAGTAACTAACTAACACATAATCTAAAATTCTCCATTCTTATTTTTCCTAAACAAATTTTATATTCATACTTAGTTATAATTTTTAGTGTCTTAATTGTAGTTATCTACATTAAAATATTTAAACGATGAAGTGGTTGGAGTTTAAAATAGTGTAGAAATCAAAAAATAAAAAACCACATGTATAACACCACAAAATAAGATAATCTGCAGCTAAAACTTGAGAAGATGAAGTTAGTAACCTCTAAACAAGTAAATGACGGCGTAGAAGTGATGAAATGAATCAATAGCCGAGATGTGAGCACAAAATCAATCAAGAACACATGAAGAACATGAAGAACAAAGAAGAAAGTGAGCTCGGGCAGCTCGGCCGGGGGAGGAAGAAGGATTCAAATATGGGGGGGGAGGATTTAATCCCGGTCCCTAACACCAACCGGGACTAAAGTCCCATCTTTAGTCCCGGCTGGTGTCACAGACGGGGACAAAACCTTTAGTCCCGGCTGGTGTCACAGACGGGACTAAAGATGGACCTTTAGTCCCGGTTGGTAACACCAACCGGGACTAAAAGTCCCCCTGCAGTTGCCTGACACCATAGCCGTTGGGGCTCGGGACTAAAGGTACTTTTAGTCCCGGGCGCCATTTTTTCGGGAGCTATTGCTCATTTTGCCCAAGTGACCAAAGGTTTGTTCTGTAGTAGTGCTCTGTAAAAATTATAGTTCTCCATTTTATAAAACCTGCCATCTCTATTTTTTTTAGATCCATCACCTCGCATGAATATTTCTCTGATGTCAAGTGCTCCATTCACTATCACTCATCCATATCGTGTCCTGGCCAAAATCTGTTAGACGATTTTTGGCTAACAATATAATAGCTATATTTAGCTTTACACAATGTTTGAACTAGTTTTTTTTGAGCTCTTACATGTATACATTCATGAGGCCATGCATGTGGGTGTTTACATCAGCACCGCTTTTTAAAAAAACATAAAAATACAGCGAGCCAGCAACAATCGACAAATTAAAGTAGGCAAAGTTAAGAAATGATTTCACACATGCTAATTTGAAACGCGAAACTCGAGGAGGCGTCATCGCTAGGCGAATTGAATCTGCTCATTTGGTTGAGGCACTAAAATCACATACAGGACAAGGGGTGCAACTGGGGAGGAAGGAACCTTGTTATCAAAAGTCTGCTTCCGAGCTAGCGTTGCTGGTTTTCTGCTGTTGCATATGGCCACTTGTTGGCTTCTTTTTTTTATCACCACTTGGCTTCTTGTCCTGATCACATGTCGGCCACTAGAATAGTCTATTTTGTTTGCTATAAGCCCTCCTTTATTTTTACAGATTAAAAAAAATGGATGGTAGAGCTTCTTCCGAGCTTCTTCCGCACGTATTACTTACTGCCTACGAGGAACTCTCCAACGGGAGCCTCAAACTTGTCTTAGAGAGAGGGAGCATCAAATAAGGACATGTCTGCTTTTGATTTGACACAGCTCCTATCATTTTTGAGAGTGCAATTTTTTCATATGCTCCAATATAAACCGTAAATAAAAGCACATATATTATTTTTAATAGACAATAACATAAGAAACCCGCTCGACATTCTCTATTTCTCTATCCATGATCTCACGAGCAGAGCTAGAGCCGCTCGCCCTCGCTGGGAGGCGCAGCTTCTCATCATCCTAAAGTCTAACTTCCTCCTCGATCCCCGTCGTTTTCTGCAGCTTCCCCCTCCTCCTCGGCTCCTCCTTCCCGTCGTTCTCTAGATTTGCATTTGCATCCTCCTCCCCCGCCCTCCACGGGCCGCAATGGAACTCCTCCTCCTCGCCTACATGCATGACAGTGTGCTTGTTCCTCGGCACAATGAAGATTCTCCTCTCCCCATCCATCTATGTCTACTTGGCGCCGTGCTAGAGCTCCCCTTTTCGATGTCCACCACCACATCCACCTGCTTCTACCCCACTACAATTGTCTTCTCCACCGCTAACATGGATTGGAGATCTCACTCACCACCGTTGGAACTCTCTGCCTATGTCATCCTTGGTGTTTGCCACCACAGCCTCCTCACTAGGCACACTGTGTTAGTTTCGGTCAATTGGCATGTGGCACTGAAAAGCCAGGTCGTCGTGGAATTGGTGACAACGCCATAGTCGGTGACCAAGATGCAACAAAGCTTTGGTGTAGGTCAGGGGTGTCGAGCAACTAGTGGATGCAGAGGGGAACAACAACGCCCAGGTGAGGTGCCATCATGAGGAGCCGTGGGCCAAGGAGGGGTCTCAACAGTGCAAAGGGGGGATCCATACGGGCATTGGTTCCATTCAAACCCCTCTGGGATGAGGGCTGAGGGAAATATATGAGGGGAGGCCACATTTTTTAGGGCTGAAGTTCTTTGACCCTCAAATTTAGGGTTTTAAGGCTTAATAGGGTCCTACTGGAGTTTCTCTAAGGAAGGAAGCAAACAGAGATAATTGATGATAGCTTTTCCAACTGGCTAGCCTCGGTTCCCTTATAAGTGTTAGTTGTGGTATAGTGTTAGTTGCATGAATACTGGCTCCTCGTCATAGAATCATGTTGTTTAGAATAATTTTTCTTTGCATCAAACCTCAAAAACTACCAAATTCAATGAGTATTACATTAATTAATTAAAAACATGTAATTAAGTTATACGCATAAAAGTATATTAAAACTATTTGTTGCAAAATCTCTTAATTTGAAAAAATACGTTGTTTTTTAGAATAATTAGTGATTAGAGATACGTATCAAAGACCGTGCAATTGCAAATGCGGGAGTACTTCTTACCGGTCGGGTAGTATCAAAGAGACTTTTGAGTGGCAAATAATGTCCCAAACAACAATGGAAAAGGAATCGTGGGCAAATAACAATCTAGAAAGAAAAAAACATGCGCACATGGAAGATTTTCCTGCTAGCTAATTCATGGTTGCATTTGCATGCTTTTTGGCGTTGAAAATTATAGTACTAGGGGCCGGGTGTTTTGACCGGCCGCCTGTTGCGCCGTGCAGTGTTGTTTGCTTGTGTCGTTTGGAAGTGAAAGTCTTTGGAACAAAAGGGCAACCTGAATTCTCCAAAATGAAGTCCATGCATAGTCCGGTTATTGTTGCACAGGACGCCACTGTATAGAGTAGAGAGAGGCATTGGGAATGGATTCCTGGCCGGTAGAGCAGGAGGACCATGTGAGCAGACTTTTGCCACTGTTTCTAGGTTCAGCTCTTGCTGTCTACCAGTAGCTAGCTTTGTTAGCTACAATCGCATGCGTAAGACTGGCCACAATGTATGTTTTTTCCGATGCTAAAAGAGGAGAGAGAGGGTTGGAGCATCGGTGCTGACCATTGTAGTTATCGGTGTCGAGTTTAATTTTTGTTGAGCCGTGGCATGTAGGTTCCTCGATGCTAAAAGAATAAACAATTGTATTTCACCTAGTGAGAAAGAAACGAGAGAGAGATGGTTTAGATAGTTAGGCAGTTGGGGTCCACACACAGTAAAGCATCGGTGCCATACATTGTGGGCTTAGGAGAGTCCAGGCATCTGTACCAGATGGCAGGCTGAAATTTTTTTGAGCACCGTTCACGCTGTGGACAGTCTAAGGGAATGCGTATTGGTTGCTGACCTCAGCCGTTCGACGTCATCGCCCATGGTCAGCATGCTTGTATGTATGCGTGTGGGTTGTTACTAGCTCCTACATGGCATCGCCGCATCTTCGGCCGGCTTACTGCTAACCACAAACCAATTAGCATTAGCATGCTGACAGTGAATTAATGTTGGTATATATCTAGCTGCAATAGTATACTATAAGGGAGCTTTCAGTAACAAATTAAATCCAGTGGCGGATCGGAGCCAATTAAGGCCCCGCCGGCGGCCGACCTCACCCCTGCTGCTAACAAAAGAGAACACAGAAGAGACTAGAAGGTGCTGTTCTGTTGCCTGTCACTGTTAATGGTGGTGTCCACTGTAGTCTCCACAAAATTGCTCAGGCTCCACGAATCAAATTGGTGTCCACTGTCTGCCTGCAACGAGAGCTGCAGGTCCTTGTCACTACTAGTTGCACTAGTTGCATGCAGGATTCGGTATCTGCTGATCCATGATCCATCCATCCTTCCAAAGCTCCAACATCCAATTGATGGCGGCTGCCTGTGCCTGTCAGCGTACGTAATTCTCTAGTACTACTACTAGTAAACCTCAAATGCAATAAGTAATGTCTGACACTGACAGAAACACATGCATGCAGCCATTGTTGAATTAATTAATTACCAGAGACGGCGTCAGGTAGTGCACTCCGTATATATATTTATAGCCCCCACCCCATGGCGAATGAAGCCTCACCTCAGTTCGATTCGCACCTTAAGCCACAACAGCTTAGTAAAAGCTAGCAATGGCGGCGATGCACATCCTTGTAGCACTTGCAGAGCAATGGCGGCGGCTCACGCACGTCCTGGCGGTTCTCGTCCCTCTGCTCTGCTTCCTCGCCCTCCTCGCGAGAACAAGAAGAGGAGGAGCATCAAGCAGGTCGAGCAGCAAGAAAGACCGGCGCCTCCTCCGCCTTCCGCCAGGCCCGCCGAGGCTGCCGGTGGTGGGCAACCTCCACCAGCTGCGCGCGCTGCCGCACCAGAGCCTGCGGGACCTGGCGCGCCGCCACGGGCCCGTCATGCTGCTCCGCCTGGGCACCGTGCCCACGCTGGTGGTGTCGTCGGCGGACGCGGCGCGGGAGGTGATGAAGACGCGCGACGCCGACTGCTGCAGCCGCCCCGACACGCCGGGGGCCAGGCGCCTCTCCTACGACCACAAGGACGTCGCCTTCGCGCCCTACAGCGACTACTGGCGCCAGATGCGCAAGCTCTTCGTCGTCGAGCTCCTCAGCGCGCGCCGCGTCCGCGCCGCCGACTACGCCAGGGAGGCCGAGGTTGGTTAGGCCGGTGGCTGCATGCATTGCCGACGATCGGCGTCATGATCATGCAGGAAAATAAACCTAATAATATATATAACACGTACGTACGGCCGGCAGGTGGAGAAGCTGATCGGCCGGTTGAGCATCGCCGGCGGCACGGCGGTGCAGCTGGAGGACCACATCTTCGGGCTCATGGACGGCTTCATCGGCACGGTGGCGTTGGGGAACATCTACGGCACGGAGCAGTTCGCGCACAAGAAGCACTTCCACGAGGTGCTGGACGAGGTCATGAGCGCCAAGTCCGGCTTCTCCGCGGAGGACTACTACCCCAACGCCGCCGGCCGCCTCCTGGACCGCCTCACCGGAGCCGCCGCCCGCCGCGAGAGGGTGTTCAGGGACCTCGACGCATTCTTCGACACCATCATCGACCAGCACCTGGTGGACCCGTCGTCACGCTCATGCGCTGCGGGCGGCCACGGCCCCGACCTCATCGACGTCTTCGTCGACCTCATGGAGGAGCGCCGGCAACGGCGACAGGTGGACGGCTCTCTCCGCTTCACTAGGGACCACATCAAAGGGCTGCTCTCGGTACGTACGCCATCAAATCAAAGGGGAAGGGGATCCCCGGTCGTGTTTGTTCACACGCACTACTCACGCTTCACTAATTGAGGCATGCATGTCACACTGATGCACTAATTAATGGCGCGCAGAACGTGTTCGCCGCTAGCGTGGACACGAGCTCGGTGACCATGGTGTGGGCCATGGCGGAGCTGATCCGGAGGCCGGCGATGCTGAGGAAGGCGCAGGAGGAGGTCCGTTCCGTGGTGGACGGCGCCGGCGCCGGCGCCGGTAGGGACAGCGACAGGGTGCGCCCCGACGACGTGGCCAAGCTCAGGTACCTCAAGGCGGTGGTGAAGGAGACGCTGCGGCTGCACCCGGCGGTGCCGCTGCTGCTGCCGAGGGAGACGCTGCGGGACGTCAGCATCTGCGGGTACGACGTGCCGGCCAAGACGCGGGTGCTGGTCAACGCGTGGGCCATCGGCAGGGACCCTCGCAGCTGGGGCGACCGGCCCGAGGAGTTCGACCCGGACAGGTTCGTCGACGGCGGCGGCGTGGACTTCAACGGCACGCACTTCGAGCTCGTCCCCTTCGGCGCCGGCCGCCGGATGTGCCCTGGCATGGCCATGGGCGTGGCCACCATGGAGTTCACGCTGGCCAACCTGCTCTACTGCTTCGACTGGGAGCTCCCGGAGGGGGTGCAGGTGGAGGACGTGAGCATGGAAGAGGCCGGAGGGCTCACCGTCCACAAGAAAACGCCGCTCCTGCTTGTTCCGACAAGATACAAGCAGCAGTGTCCATCATCGTCAGACTACTGTCAGTAGTCGTGCGTGGCAGTGCTTAATACATAAATTAGCTACTGCATGATACAATTTTATTAGTACCGGCCAAGAGCCTTACATTATTGTTGTTCCACAGAAAAACGTAACGTACGCTAGCTAGCTCTTACACGTTTATACATACGAGATATTATATACACAAGTAATAAGTTTTTAAGGAGCCTATATATGTAGCGTTCGTCAATTAAGCGAGAGGTTCACCTGTGTACAGTAGGGTGTTATTACAAGATACGTATACTGTACCTGTAGATGGCGGTGGGTAATCATTTTGATATGCTAGCAAATAACAATGCTGTCACACCCTTGGTTTTCGATTTAAATTGAAGGGACTGTTTACTCTATAATTGGGTCAAAATTTTCTAACGGCTCTTTTTATGGGACAGATTGATCATGACTATATATATGTCTTCCGCAACACCCACCCCATACCCGCCCCAACCCGTTCCTTAACATGAACAAGTACCAACCCAACCCTACCCAAAAATATAATTACTAAACCCGCCCCAACCCACCCCGTTCCTGTGGGCTCACCCGTTCATCCTCATCCCCGATCTACCTGCTGCTCTCCATGGTGCCAGGCAGCGACGCCGCCGCCGCCGGTTGGCTCGTGCAAGTCATCAACTCATCACTCACGATTGATGAGGTCTGGGTTCCTATCCTGCACGACATCACCGGCTCCAAAATCTGACGGAGGAGGTGGCCTGAGCAGCAGATGCAAGCGATGCGGCGGGGTTCGAGGCGCTTGCGGCGGCGCGCGGCAACGATGCGGCTGCGGCGGAGGCGGAATAGGTGCAGATGGTGGCGGAGCAGCAGCACGGCGACGCCGCGGCGGAGGCGGAGCAGACGCAGGTGCTGGCGGCGGAGCGACGCGGCGACGATGCAGCGGAGGCGCAAGTGCTGCCGGAGCTAAGCTCGTTCGAGCTGGCCATGCATGGGGCTGGGCTGACGAACGCTGTTCCTGCAGCCGGGCGGCATGCTCGTCCAACCGTCCAGGTGATGCTGCCATGGCGGGGCTCTCATCCAGATGGAGCAAGTCGCGGCGTAGTTCGGCGAGCCCGCCACGGACCTTGCTGCCATGGATGCCAGCGTGATGGGTTATCCCAACCCGCCCCGACCCATTTTCTCTGTAACCCAACCCACCCCGACCCGTACACAGATAGAACCCGTTTCCACCCATCTATACACACCCCATATCAGAACCCGACCAAAAAAACCCGTTTCTCCCCGACCCATTAGCAGGCCTGCCTAAGAGAGTATAGCAACGGTGGTTTTTTTTTCGACTTGGACTTTCATTCATCAAGAACATCAGGGATTACATTCAGCAGCTATCAGATGAGCGACACAGGGTGGAGCTAGTTGCCACTCTTCCACCCTGTTATCCTCGATCTGATACCTGCTTAGCTAAAATGTGAGCTACTCGGTTACATGTTTTGCTAGAAAACAACAATTTGAATGCAGGAAAAAAAAAAAAAGCTCTCAGCTCCCGAGCCTCCCTGATGATTCATTGGAGCAATTTGCGGTCTCTGTACACCAACCGCACCCCTCCCCCCCCCCCCAGCATTCCACAGCTTGACAAACTCCTGGCTGTCAGTCAGTTTCCATCTGCAATTGCTGGACGCCTCTGTCTATTGCAATGCAAGCTGCAAGCCATCCCGCACAGCAAGGGCTTCCATGGTCAGTGCATCAAGGCTTTGAGAATACCATTTCGCCCGGCCACCGCAAAACAAGCCAGCGCCCCCTCGGAGCACTACACCAGTCGCTCCCTCTCCCCGTTCTGAATAAAAGGCACCATCAGAGTTACATTTGATCCAGCTATGCATTGATCGGCACCAAGTAGCAGCTATCCTGTTTGGACCGGCCCGAGGAGTTCGACCCTGACAGGTTCCTCGACGTCGGCGGCGGCGGTGGCGTGGACTTCAACGGCACGCACTTCGAGCTCGTCCCCTTCGGCGCCGGCCGCCGGATGTGCCCCGGCATGGCCATGGGCGTGGCCACCATGGAGTTCACGCTGGCCAACCTGCTCTACTGCTTCGACTGGGAGCTCCCGGAGGGGGTGCGGGTGGAGGACGTGAGCATGGAAGAGGCCGGAGGGCTCACCGTCCACAAGAAAACGCCGCTCCTGCTTGTCCCGACAAGATACTACAAGCAGTGTCCATCATCGTCAGACTGTCAGTAGTCGTGTGCGAGGCAGTGCGACAATTTTTACAAGATACTACAAGTGTCGATCATCAGACTAGAATTAATTAATTAGCTACTGCATGCATGCAAGATGACCATTTTAGTAGTAGCAAGAGTCTTACATTATTATTGCAGCAGAAAAACGTTTTATACGATATATTATATACAAGTAATAATAAGCTATTTACAAGGAGCATATATATATGTATAGCGTTCATGAATTAAGCAGCGAGGTTCACTCACCTGTGTACAGTAGAGTTATTGTAATATATACTGTGGCTGTAGATGGCAGTTGGGGTGGGGGGGTATCAGTACTCATTGAGCCTCTATTGATCATGCACACAACCACCCACAATATTTTGTTGCAAAACTAACTAGGATGGGGATGAACCCATTGCAAAAATGAGATTGATCCGGCCGGCATGATCGATCTATAGGAATATGAGAAACTTGTAGTGAATGAATCAAAACAAAAGGAAATCAATCAGAGCTCCCTTGCTTCTTCGTAGCAGAGAACCGAAGCCGGGCTAATTAAGGTCCCGGCCGCTACTAGGCGCTAGCTTGAGGATGATACTGCTCATGCATACCGTAGTAGTTCGACGCCGCTTGCAACGCAGGCCTGAACGAACTTCAGTACAGTACCGTCAGCGTCATGAACGTACGTACAGCTCCCAAAGAAGCAATTATGGTCACGATCGAGTTACAAATTAAATCCATCCCCAGCTTCTTGTCTTAATTAGTTTCGGCATAAAAGGCGCCTAGCATTAGCAATGGTGCATGGTTGATGTTGACCGAGTATTAACAAGTTGATGTTGGGGCCGGGAAGGAAGCCCACTGATTACCACAGCCCAAATACTCCGAATTGACACGTTCGGTTGGCGTGCGAATTGCATGACGGGCTACCCTGCCAAAGTGGGCCTCATAACTAGCCATAGTGTGGATACTAGTAGTTCCCAAGAGTGGCGACCAAGGTTTGTTCGTGGATCAAAAAAAAGGTTTGTTCGTGGAGCTAGAAATGGCATTTCTTTCACATGCCTCATTTCTTTAATTTCATGCACTTAACTAGCAAGTGGCCGCATAATTAGTTGCTGAAAATTTTATCTTTTGTTTTTATGTAATAACTGAGCTCGCATTCTTCTGTCCTATTTTTAATCCAAATTAATACACTTTTTTATTTACCCAAAATCAGATTCTTGAACCCACTATCTAGAATCCACATTTTCCTCATTTCCAGGAGACCCTTGATCACTCCGCTCCTAGATCCGAGTCCTACACGCACGTGGTTAGCCTTGAGAAGAATAGAATCTCATGTTATTCCCATGGTCTCTTGCTGGTTTAGGGCGTCCAGCTATTTGGTGTTCACTTATAAGATTTTCTTTAAAAAACTTGCATCTTCTCTCTCCTCAATGTGTGGAGCCCACCGTTAATTAATTAATTCTATAGTTGAGAAAGGATAGCAGCACAGGCAAACTTACGTGCTTTCGTGATTCTGTCCTTGGTTCTCATGCTCCGAACTTGTGAGGAATGGTGACAGGCTTTTCTCCCACTTCGAATCATAGTCCGCTAGCTACGTTGCTCACTGCTGGGATAGTCGAAATTTTTTTTTTAGAAAGAACAGTAAAAGTTTTGCCGCGATTTCTATTAGACAATGAAAGAAAAAAAAAAAGCAAGTATCAGCTCAGTTTTTTATGGAAACCGAACCAGAAAAACCATACAACTGAGGAGAGCTCATCTTGCACCACTTCGGAATAACTGTCACAACTCCGGTCACCACTTGCAGCTTGTCGAAACTACTCAACTAAAACGCAACTCAAGCATCTCAACTACAGAAGAAACTTGGTGAACCGAGCATCGATCACCTTCACCGAAGGGGAAGCGCGAGGAAACCCACCAGAGCAAAGGGAAAAAGCAGGTGGCGGGGAGAAGAGGGCCGAGATCAGAAGAAGCCCCAGTCGCCCAGCCCACCACCAACCCAACCCCTGCCAGCAGCCCCAGCGACACTCGGTCAGATTGGGACATCAACACTAGTCTCCACTCAATCGGATTGGGTCATCGACATGAGCCTCCACTTTGCTGCCACCACCTCGCTGCCATCGCTGCACCGTGCTGCCCACTCGTTGCCACCATATGACCACCGCCACGGCCCCATGCTGCCCACCTTGCGACGCGCCGAGCCCCGATTGCTTGGCCTTCAAGAATTAGCCAGGTTCCTCCAACCACGCCACCATGGCGCCACTGGCGTCCCTGCCTGGTTACAGCCAACCACACCACCACAGTGTCACTAGCACCATCCAAGAAAAGTCACTATCCACCACGCCACCACGACACAGCCGGCTGAAAGGTCCTAAATGGCTAGAGGGGGTGAATAGCCTAATAAAATTTCTATAAAGCACTAAACAAACCGGTTAGTAAATTAAACGGTGAAATAAGTGTTGCGCTAGCCTAAAGGGGGTTGCAAGCCAACCTAACCAATTCTATCAATCCTAATACACTAGGCAACGCACAAGCAACCTAATACTCCCTCCGTCCCCAAAATAGATGTCATTCTCGCTTCCCGAGAAGTCAATATTTTCAAAATACCGGCAATTATATATTAAAATATATAAATATTTATGCTAAGTAATTAGTATCATTGGAAAGATCTTTAAGTCTAGTTTTTTAACAAATTTATTTGGAGATGAAAATGTTGCACGTTTTTTCTACAAATCTAGTCAAAGTTGAGAAAGTTTGACCGGCACGCATCCCATAGCGTCATCTAATATGGGACGGAGGGAGTACACTACAATCTACATTAGTGCATAAAGGTAAATCGCAAGGAAGAGTCCGAGTAGGTGCAAACAGTGCCTTCGGGAAGATGATCAATCACTGTCTTGCCAATTCAATTAAAACCTGAAGAGATGATCAAATGGAGATATCCAAGTTGATCTTGAAGGATCGAGCCACACAAGAATACCAAGGGAGACATGACTTTTATTTCGAGGTTCGTGCTTGCCGACACGCTACTTTCTGTTGTGTCGACCACACACTTGGTAGTTCGGTAGCTAATCAGCGTCAATGCTAAGCCCTCACCGGGCGCCACAAGAACTCACACGAAATGAGAGTAGCTCAATGACGCGAGATTCCACTAAAGATTCCTTTCACGACTCCCGCGGGGTAGGATCAAAACCCCTCACAACCACCGGGTGAACAAGAACAATCTTCTTCACTTGCTCGGCACCCTCCCGCTGCTCCAACCACCTAGATGACGGCAATCACCAAGAGTAACAACCTGAATTGCAGTAAGATCGCTCACTAGTACCACTAGATGCTCAATCACAAGGCAAATGCACTGAAAACACTCCCAAACACTCTTTGGATGCAAGCAATCAAGCTAGATAAGAGGGAGATGGTTGAATTGGCTCTAGAGTGTTCAAGAATGATCAAAATCTCCTAAAATATAGTTAAAATATAGATTTCTTACTTCCGTAGCAACGCACGGACATTAATCTAGTCTTTCTCATGGAATGAAGACTGGCGCACGTACTACTTATCCCAACGAATATTCGTTGGGGCCATGCTGATCTCAAATGAGAACGGATTCATCTCGAGATATGGTTGCGTGAGCGCGTACGTACGTAGTGCTGCTCCAGCTAAGATTGGACCCGATTGGCTCTCTTTACCTGCAGTCTATGAGATGTGGACCCAGCAAGGTAGAGCTCCATAGCATAACGTGAAGAAGCAAACCTGCAATACATACGTATATTCAGTTCAATCGACTCGCGCTCGGTAGGCGTATACTATCCGGTAATCAATACATCGGCCGTCCGTATATACAAGGAAATTCTAGAATATTTCGGAATAAGCGCCAAGTCACGTCGCGCTGCGCCGACTTGATCTACGTCGCACTGGCTGCCTCACGCAGGCTGATCAGCTCGGGTCTAATTCTGTAGAAATACGTGACACAAGCCGGCGTATACATGAATTCTACGGTCGGTTGTAGTTACATATAGGTGCACATACGTATTATCATGGCACCTGCTAGCTTCTCTTATTTGTGTATCATGAGTGCAACTACGTGCATGCACGGACCCGTAGCACGTAGAGACCCACACAATCGCTAGCTTCTTCTCAACTTGTATGTATATACATGAACATATATGCACGTATATTTTCAAGTATTTAATTTATATGAAGTGTCACACACAAATAGATTATATGGGTGCCTGTAGAGGACTTAAAATGTTGACAAAAAACTCCATCAAACAATTAATTCCATCAAGCAAACACTAGCTAGCTACTTAAAGAAAGACCACAAATTAATTAAACTAACTACTTCGATCCCCTACATTAAAACGAGTGTCCAGCATGCATGCATGCCATCTCACCGGCGGCCAACTAGACCTGATGCTCCGCACGCGGCATCGCCGCCGCCTCCTCCGCCGCCTGGATGGGGAGCAGGAGCACGATGAGGACCCTGTAAAAGCAGTAGCCCACAACGGCGAGTAGGAGCCCAACAACAATGGCCACCGGGAGCGGAATGCCACGGTCGAAGCAGCTGTACACGAAGAGCGCCGACAGGAACGACGCGAGGCCGACGGCGGCGGGGCCCAGGCCGCGACGGAGGGCGGCGTGCTGGCACTGGAAACACAACTGCAGCCGGCGTCGCCAGTACAGGACCGTGTACAGCAGGAGCAAGCAGGCGTAGCAGAGCGCCGCCAGACATGGATCGCCAGACCTGTAGTACTGGAGTACGATCGCGATGATGCACGCTGCATTCACGAACAGCGTGAGCACCGCCACCAGCAGTCTAGGTGGAGACATGAGATGAAGGTGAGGCTGAGGCGAGCTGCTGCCACCTGCAAGTGTTACGACGTGCTGCATCGCCATTGCTACTAGATGTTGCTTAAGGTGCAAATTGAACTGAGTTGAGGCTTCATTCGCCATAGGGGTTATAAATATATATAGGGCTCCGACGCTAAGTACACTACCTGACACAGTCTCAGGTAACTAATAATTAATTAAGTCAACAATGGCTGCATGTGTTTCTGTGGTCAGACATAGAAAGATTAGTTTTCTTAATCGCACGCCAGATGGTCTCCAATGGGAATTTGTCCATGAGTGCTTCCCCCTTGTGGCCTTGTCTAGTTCGTACGAGCTGCCAGAAGGAGAAATGAATTAACTAGATCATCTCCTTGTGAAAACTGTATTCTAGCTTATCCCCTCCTAATTGGTTAAGCTCTACTAACTTTTGACCCTTGCGCAACGACGTCAAAACGTTCCAATAGGCCTATTTTAGTTGCAAAAGCTACATGTTGCAACCAAATCATGTTCATTGCCAATAGTTGCAATAAGTTGCATTGCAATAAGTTATTGCAACTGTTGTTAGATTGTCGTTGCAACTATTGGGGTTTCTTACAACCATAGTTGTCCGTTGCCAAGCGTGGCAATAGGACTTTCTCACAACGTTCATAGTCGTGGCAATATAAGAACTTGCCACGTCTGTCTTCATAGCAAGAGGTGGTAAATGCAACGATCAATAGCGTAGCAATAGAGACATTTGCCACAAACAATATCATTGCAATAGTTTGGCGTCCGCCATACCTAAAATCCATAGAAAAAGCAAGTATCTATTGTATATATACGCAATATATGTCAATAAGCGCTGTCCTGCTTGGTCTTATGGTCCTGATGGTGACGCACGTACCTAGCAAACCCAGCTACCCAAGGCAAGGATGTCAAACCGTCCGGCAGCTCACTCCATGCCTCTCATGTTGATCCGATGCTCCGGCTGCGCTTCGTATTTCTCAAATAAATTAGAGGTTAAGAACGATAGAAGAGCTGTATTACCAAGTCC
This sequence comes from Chrysopogon serrulatus, assembly GCA_015844335.1. Taxonomy (NCBI): domain Eukaryota; kingdom Viridiplantae; phylum Streptophyta; class Magnoliopsida; order Poales; family Poaceae; genus Chrysopogon; species Chrysopogon serrulatus. Next base: position 15,762 of record JADLZL010000350.1, on the reverse strand, counting down.
GCAACATCACGCACGTAGCTTTTTTAAGTACTAATGCTTTACTTTTTTTTGCATGTTTTACAAAAGGCGAGTACAAAAAAAAAACTAGTATATCTCACCACCATTTCTAAAAAGGCAAGTACAAAAAAAAATATACGGTGCATGCCGATCTTTACATTTTGGATCGCTATTCTAGTAAGCCATTGTATAGTTGTATTATAGATGTTTGATCTTTATAAACCCTGCCACACCTGAAAATTATTCCTTGCTCCGCCACTGCTCCTCCACAAGAAAACGCCGCTCCTGCTTGTCCCGACAAGATACTACAAGCAGTGTCCATCATCGTCAGACTCAGTAGTTGTGTGCGAGGCAGTGCTTAGTATATATATACTAGCTCCTGCATGATGACAATTTTATTAGTTCGAGCCTTACAAAATTGTTGTTCCACAGAAGAACGTAACGTACGCTAGCTAGCTCTTGCACGTTTATACATACGAGATATTATATACACAAGTAATAAGTTAATAAGGAGCCTATATATGCAGCGTTCGTGAATTAAGCGAGAGGTTCACCTGTGTACAGTAGGGTGTTATTACAAGATACGTATACTGTACCTGTGTATAGATGGCGGTGGGTAATCATTTTGATATGCTAGGAAATAACAATGCTGTCACACCTTATATAGCTTGGTTTTCGATTTAAATTGAAGGGACTGTTTACTCTATAATTGGGTCAAAATTTTCTAACGGCTCTTTTTATGGGACAGATTGATCATGACTATGTCTTTGTAAGAGAGTATAGCAACGGCGGTTGATGTTGGGAAAACATATGGCCCCAGGGCAGAAAGAATCGGTGGGCTTTCTTTCTGCCCAAGTGCTCCGAACTATGATGGGCTTGACGGCCTGCGTGGCTTTGAATCCTCTTTTATTCCAAGACAAACACAAAAAGAAAAAAAAATCAATCACTTAGCCAACATAAAATAGCTATTTCCTTTTACTGGTACTAGGAAATATGCCCCTGCGTTGCTTCTTTGGTATCATGCTACGGCGAATTCTAAAGATTTTGCCTCCAAAGGTTTTTGAAGCATGAACGAATCATTAATGCTCATGCGTTGAAGTATGGATAATGCCCAAATAAGGAAAAATAGCATGGCTCATTTTTGTACCTAGAGTTTTTGAAGTATGAACGTATACCCGATACAGTAATATTTTTTTTTTTTGGAAAGAGGATAAACCTCTACTTATAAGAAAGCAAGTACCAATTATTATAAACTTATTAGACCGGGGATAAAAGTTTCAATACATATTTAACAATAGACGAAGTATAATGAGAACAAAAGCTACTCTAACAAGCTCAAATCTCAACTACATCTGACATCATAACCGGAGTAGGTTTAAAGAGCTTCATCCATTGATTGATTGCCTCCTTCACATCCCCAAGACGATCCTTGTCCTCCTCCATAAGAATGGCCCATTTCTGCATCAATGATAAGGCAACATGCATCAGGGGGATTTAGGAAGCTTTTTCTCGATAGTCATCTCGTTTCTGGTTGTTCATAGCACCCAAGTGAATCCTGCAAACAGAAATATAAGTAGACAAATTGGCAAAAGCCCTTTGCCTAGAAGCACATTTCAGAGCAATTTTTTCAAGCTATTTGGCACTCCTTGCAAATGTAAAACTTCCTAATGATTCTCCACAGGAGTTTAGCTAAAAGCACACCTAAAGAAAATGTGATCCATAGTTTCGAATTCCCCCACGAGCCAGCATTTGTCAATTCCCTTCCAACAAAACTGAAATAATAATATAAGAATGAAGAGACCAACATAAATCACAATCATAGCATGCTAGATCGGAGCAGCATAACCCATTTGCTGTAGGCATGGCTCCAGCCCAACAAGCAAAGACAACTCCAAATGCCGAAAAAAGAAAATGTTCAAGATGTAAAGTGCAACTGATTCGAGCACAACACATCTGGAACATTTTCCATGCACCCGATCAACCCACGAATAATTCTCGCAAGAGAATATTAGCACTTTGTTAATTCTGATGTCCACTCCACAGCAAGTGGAGCCAATAAACCACGCAAAAGAGAATATATCATAAATCCGTATGATCATATTTTATGATGAATAAATTTAAGCAAACTGAACTACCTGTTAGAAAACACATTATTAGAAAGTGAAAGCACAAAGAGCAAATCACACTATGTGTGCTTAAACACAATAGTATGTACATTGCAAAAGAGTTAAAATATAAAAACTCAAAGCATAACCCCTCCTCTTATCGCCAAAACTCAAAGCAACTGTAGTGGTGGGCATCTATTGCACCACAGCTACACCATGAAATCAATCTACGATTGCTTATTCTCATACCTCTTTGTTTTCTTCCACTGAACACTGCAACCCAGCAGGTTCAGCTCCTCTCAATTCTACCCCAACATCGTGGACATCTCCAAATTTTCTTTTAAAATTCTCAAAACCATCTCACCTGCACCAAAAGAAATCAGCAACTCAACACAGGCAGCGCGCTCCACATAAACTCTCTCTCTCTCTCTCTCTCTCTCTCTCTCTCTCTCTCTCTCTCTCTCTCTCACATACTGGTTCATCCCATCCCCAATCAGAAAAGAGTCTACTTCAAGAGTAAGGAAAACAAATATTGCTCCACCACAACTCTAAGACGGCCGCATGGATCTTCGTTTTCGCATATGCACAATGTGGCGGCGACCTCATCATGGATGGAGATGTTGCAGATATAGAGCTAAGGATGAACCACAGATGCGGGGTGCAGTACTGCTACAACACAGACAATGCAGATGCACCTCCAGCTATTAGCCGCAACCGCGATCCATCTCATCTCACCATGTCACCACCGGGATCCATCTCATTTCGCTAGTGCCGGTTGCCACAACCCGCTTTCCAGCTATGCTACCACCTCCGTACCATTGGCACCTCGCCAGACCCTAGGGAGTGCGGATTTCCTTTGCCGGTGAATACCATACATCATATATCCAACATGCTTTACTCATTATGGAACAACAATTAGTAGGCTGCACAATTACTCATTTAGTATCAGTAGAAGAGTACAAGATAAAAAAGGAACTTGTATACCAAATATTTTGCAGCAGTAATTATCAAACTCGAATTCTCCAAATGAATATTTTACAAAATATTTCTCAACAGCAAACTTGATTTCTTGATATGAAACAAATTTCTTTTTCATAGCAAAGATTAATGAAACTGATAGTCTAAACTGAATGAAAAATAGAGTACAACCTCAAGCAACTACATTGATGACTATCACGCAACCAAATTCAGAAGTTTCTAATCCGTGTGCGGGCACGGCTGGAAATCAAAGCTAGGAACTCAACCGACCTGGAAGAGTCTCCAACAAGGCGATCTCCTGGACATGTGGTGGCATCACGTGACTATAGCTACTGGGGATGAAGATGGTCCTGGAGGCTTCAACGATGGGCAAGGATGGAGCTGGATGCAGTTATCATCATAAGCAGCAGCTCATGATGCACACTCGGACTGGTGTGTGATAAGGTCGTCGAAAGCGGGAAGCTCATCTGTGTTCCATTGTCAGCATTCCTGCTGTCCATAACAAATTTTTTTTGCAGTAGTATAATGTATTATATTGTCAGCAATTATATTAAAGCATCAAAAGAAACATCTATGAAGGAACATATATTTGCATCTGTCCTTGAAAGTCCTGCTCCAGTAATTCTCAACCTTCGTCCACTTGGCTGGAGAAAGATAAGTACAAATTATGAGAAATATGCTAAAATCCCAAAAGCAATATACAGACATGATTCCTTCCCCTGATAGAACTGAGATCTTCAATATTCTTATAGATTCGATTGGATCAGTCCTACAGAAAATATGGTACTCAGGGAAACACATGCATTTAGGGATGCCAGCGCACATCACCGTGCTGGCCACTAAGCAACTTTACAGGCTTTTACAGTTGCTCGCTAATCAGGTGCCACTGCCCAGTGCATTACAACAGTCCTTGCGGCAATTATCGAATTACATTATCTACTTATCTAGCAGGTCTGCGAATGCTTGCATGAGCCCACAAGGTCTTGTACATGAATGAATATAGAAATTGTAGAATTACCAGGATTAAAAAACAAAACAAAATAAATATTGGGAACAAAACCACTTATACATAATCTAAACGTGAAATCCACATCCAAAAGACCAAACCTGAAAACAATTACAACCTTCATCGCTGGATTCCATCCTTCAGATCTTCATAGTAAGCATAAACTTGTAAAGAACTGTGGTATAAAAGGAAGCAAAAAGAACATGCAGTTAACATCAACCTCAGTAAAGATCAGGATTCGAAGGCTAGATGAGAAGCTTCTAGATTTGCATAGCTTGGCGAGAGATCAGGATTCGAAGCCTCAATGTATGTAATTCACAATTTTCACAAGGACCTTTTTACCTGCTTGAACTGGCTATAGCACACATCAGTCCTAACGTGTTTATACTGACATTAATCGAATTTGTTATGAAAAAAGGAAAGCAAGTTACGATGGTTTTCCGCCATCCGCACGCACGCGTCGAGCCGTCCTACTCTGAGCCGCTGCTGTGGGCACAAGCAGCTCTGCTCTGAGCCGCGCCGCCGCGAGTCGCTCCTAGCTGCGCCGCCCCGCTGCAGCCGATTCCTCGGAAACTGAGAACGCAGCCGAGGAGAGCGTGGCGGCGCTCAGGCGCCGGTTGCAGGGGCAGAAGCCGCAGTCGCCGTATGGCATGTTAAAGACGACAATAACCCCAATCCGCTTCTATGTCAATAAATCCAATATGCTTCTATTCCCCACCACCAAAAACGGAAGGAGTTTGTGTCGAACATACCAGGGACTTCTCCGATCCGTGTTAGTGTCTTGGCTTCCAATTTGGATTCCGGCTTGATGTGCCGATGAAGCTTCCTGCTCTCGACATCACACCTTCCGCGTAGCACCTCTCCTCGCGTCACCCGTACGCCGCCCCTCTCCTTGTGCTGGTGTGCCGCGCGTCCCCACGGGTGCACGATTGCCTGGCCTCGCGCAGCCCATCTGCCGGGCCTAGTGCCGCCGTCCGCTCCCAATTGCATCTCCCTCTGCTCCGACCAGAGGCGGCGGCCGCTTCTCTCCCGCGCCGGCCAGCCGCTCGTCAGTAGGGGTACGGAACGGAGCGACGGGTAGCGGTGGGTGGTGGTATGCGCTGCCAATACGGAGACAGGCAGGAATCAGGAGCGCGACCAGGGGCAAGTGAGTGGGCCGGATTGAATGGGCCGGACGAAAATCTGGGGGAGAGAAACCTCTCCCTTTTAAGTATTAGGTATAGATATAGATATAGATATCGTTAGTAATAGATAATTTATATATAATAAGAGAGTAGTTCTAGATTATTTTTGGAAAAAGTCTAAACTCCCCTCCCCAACTATTAACATTGGTGCACTTTATACCTGAACTATAAAATCGGGTATTATACACTCTAAACTTTCAAAATCGGTGCAAATAACACCCTGGGGCGGTTTTGGAGGGTGGTTTTGCTACAGTAATGTGATTTTATCTTTTTCTTTTTTATTTATTTCGGTTGAATCTTTGAAAAATCATAGTAAATCATAGAAAAATCATAAAATAGAAAATCTAATTTTGTTGGACTTCATATCAGTAGATCTACACAGGTGAATATATAATATATTATATTTTAGTACAAAGTTTTTTGCTGTAATTTTAGACCTATATTTTTTGTAATTAAATGTCATAACCATAATTTCTATGGTTGAATTATGGTGAAATTTTTATGGTGATCTTATTACGATATGCTTTCAAGCATATCGTAATAATTCAACCATAGAAATTATGGTTATGAATTATTCCATTTAATTATAAAAAATATAGGTCTAAAATTACAGCAAAAAAACTTTGTACTAAAATATACTATATTATATATTCACTGTAGATCTACTGATGTGGAGTCCAATAAAATTAGATTTTCTATTTTATGATTTTTCCGTGATTTACTATGATTTTTAAAAGATTCAAATTAAATAAATAAAAAAAAAAAAAGACAAAACCATGTTACTATAGCAAAACCACCTCCAAGACCGCTCTAGGTTGTTATTTGCACCGGTTTCAAAAGTTCAAAAGGGGTGTACAATATCCGGTTTTATAGTTCAGTATAAAGTGCACCAACGTTAATAGTTAGGGGTTTTTTTAGACTTTTTCCATTATTTTTTGTAAAGTGGGTTAATTTATCAGCAATTTTCTGTTACTAACTACGAAGTAGCATAGTAATAGGCCTTGACAACTAATATGAGCTTTGTTTTCTTGGCCAAATATATATAGGAGACCGCAAAGATTGTCTTAAACTGTTCATTTTATATTTTACTCAGTTGAGCAACAAAAAAGATTGTTTAAAATTGTTCATTTTATCTTTACTCACTTGATTGTGTATCATATCCATAGAAGACTATCCAAAACAGAAAAGATGAAAACACCAGGTCTATGCCTCGTGAACTCGGAACAGTTCGGTGGCACCAATCACCAAACCTAGGGTTTGTAGAATGCATTAATATTACTGTTGTTGTGTCTTGCGGCCGCTGCTATCCAGCAGCAGCAAAGCACAACCTTAGCAGCCAGGGAACGGGAACTTGGCTAAGTTTCCGTTCCCATGTTCCACGTTTCGGGAACGTTTTCGTTCCGGAAACGTGAATTTTCCGTTCCCACGTGTAAAATAACATCGTAAGATCCTGTTTCCATTCCCGTTCCAGAACGGGGAACGGGAACATGGCTGCTAAAAGCACAACCGAGCAGGCTGTATATAAACAAAAACAGTAGAATCCAATGATCTAAATATACTGTATTTTTTAATCCAAAATCAGATTCTTGAACCCACTAACTAGAATCCAGATTCTCCTAATCTGTAGGGGAGACCCTTGATCACTCCGCTCCTTGTGATCCTTTTTTTTTAGAAAAGGGAATAGATTAATATCCCAGCCTCATCCTAGAATAAAATGAAATGAGCTCGGTTCGCCTAGGTCGGGTATTAGCCGAGGTGACTGGAAATGCTCATGTGGTTAAGGCTATCCACACCGGGTCCGCCAACCTCGTCCGGAAGCACCGCGTCATCCGGATACCGGAAGAAACGCCGCAATGCGGCGTCCGGGAAAGCGCCCGCCCGTCGAAATCGCGCTCCGCACACCCAAGTTCGGCGCGCGCGCGTCAAGGACGCGGGCTTGCGTGGCGCGGGCCCCACGCAGCGTCGTCGTCCACGAGGTGGCGGGAAGGAGAGAGAAGAGGGAGGGGAGAGGGAAGCGGGGCCCGCCGAAGCCGCGGCCATAGCTGCCGCGCCGCTTCCACCAAAGCTCCTAGTCGATTTAGGCACGCTGGCTGGTCGCCGGCGCCGGGCTCCGGGCTCCGCCGCCGCACTAGCCAATGGCTCGGGCGGCAGTACGCGCGCCGGCAAGGCACGCCACGAAGGGTGGGGCACGAGCCACCGCTTGCTCGGGCCCGCCGCCACCTCGCCGGCCGCTGGCCGCTACGCTGCCGGGCGCGAGGGCCGCCGATCACGGACGCTGCCGCGCAAGGGCCGGGAGGACGTGTCGAGGAGGACGGGTCGGGAAGAGCCGCCGGGAGGACGCGCCGGGGTGAAGAGCAGGAGGCGAAGAAGGAGAGCCGCCCGTGTCCGGGGCCGAGCGGGGCGCCTGAGGCCGGGCCGGGGGGGCGCTTTGCCGCGCCACGCTGGGCTCGCCCACGGCCGGGTGGAGCTCGCCCGGGAGGGAGGGTGGGAGGGAGGCCGCGCGCCCGGAGATGCAGGGAGGAGCCGGGCTCGGGGCGCTGGGAAGGGAGGCCGCAGCGCCGCCGAGACAGGGAGGAGCGGCCCTGGCCGGGCGCTGGGAGGGAGGCCGTCTACCGGGCCCCGGAGGGGAGGGAGGTCGCTACAGTGCTCCGGCGGGCCACCGCTACAGGAGCCGGGCCGCCGAGAGAGAGAGACTGGAAGGGAGGAGTTCTTTGAGAGAGAGGAAGGGAGTGGCCGAGGCGGGTGATTTTAATAATCTCTACCCTATTAAATCCATATTGCAATCGCCCACAAAGCGCGTAACGAAAGGTTGCCGACTTTGCCGCCTCCCCGACTCCACCCCCACTGCTAGCCCCAGCACCTGTAGGTTCCAGAGTAGAGTAGTACTCCCCGCCAGTATTTCTTGCCGCCGGGCCGGGGTGGGCAGGCCGACAAGCCAGCCAAGTCGCCGCTGCTACTGGCCGCAGCGACAAGCGCCGCCGCCGCCTCCTGAGTCAGGGGGCGTGCCAGCAGTCAGCAGGCTGCGCCGCCCCCGGCTGGCCGGCATAAAAATAAAAATTTTACTAATGAGCACATCATGAAAAGAAAAATCATACTGTTTGTGAACGAAATATTCATGTTGCTAATGAAAAGCAATGTTTGTTGGGTTCTATAAATCTCTACAACTAAAAAATAAATAAAGGAATTGTCGACCCACCTAATCGCACGCTTCCCCGGCTAATCGCTTGCCCAACACTCTATTACACGCAGGGATGGGGTTCCCTCGGAACCGCTCCCACGGGCAACAACGCATGGCCGCAAGCACGACCTCCCCGGCTCCCTCCACTGGGCAAACGCACATCGCCCCCACGTGACTGCGCCCTCGACGCCACCCAAGCGTCTTCGCTGCCAAGACGCACGTGGACACGCCAGCGCTTCTCACGTGCGCTAGCTCCCAGACCTTCTGGCGGTTGCCGCTCATCCTGCGTTCATTCACAGGTCGTCGCCCCCTCTGGCCTCCACGGTACACTCGCCGGAGTCCATCTCCCCCGCTATAGCCTCATCGCTGCCGTAGTGCCGCCCCATCACATGAAGGTCTTACCCTGGTCCTGTGTCCCTGCTCTTGCTCAGTTTCTCTTGTTCCGCGTGCACGCACGCCGTCCGTCCAGGGAGTGCCAGCCGAACGCCGAACCTGTAACGGCCCCGGTCTTCGCACGACGACAGAATCACGGCCGCCCGTGAGAAACGCTTGCAGGCGCTCCGTCCCTCTCCCTTCGATTCCTCTCATATTATTTTAATCGTCTTCCTTGAAATTTACGTTCCATCAGTGTCTCTCCGTCAACTTTAATTCCACACAAGCTCAAGCCTTGTCAACCTGAAGGGTTGCTGAGTCTCACTTGTACCCCCTCAACCAGCCATTGGGAATCCCATATATGATGGTCATTAAACTAATCGTATGTCCTCCTTTTGGGCTTTAGCTATGAATCAATATGCTTTGTGCTCCTTGGAAATCTATTGGTTATTATTTCAAGCAAATAGCAGATTAGCAAGTAGACTGCTTTTGACTTTACTACATCAAGGGAAAGGAGAGCTTCCTGTAAGTTTTAAGTAAGCCATCATTCAGTCTATCAGATGTGTCTATTACTGATTACTCATTATCATTACTCATTCAGTTAAATTTCTATTCATGCCTTGAGTGTCAAAATGGTCAATTGATGTTTTGGTGTTGACATCGGCTTCTAATGAATAAGATCATACTCTTATGCCTGTCAGTATATAAAAAGGTTACTCTTCTATTCCTAATAAAATCTTTTTGGTTTTGTTTGTAATCTTCAGCTAATATTGTATTAAGAGGAGAGGCAGGAAAAAGTCACAAAACTAATAAGCATGATCCGCTCCAGAGGAACTAATAAGCATTTTAGATTTGTTAATCAAGACAAAACTAATGGATCATTTGTGTACGTCCGGAGTAACTTTATTGAAACTGGAATAATGGTTGCCACTTCATTGGTCCTATTTTTGGTTTAATATTGCTATATACCCATACTTACTGCAGGTTAAATGTTTGTGCATAACTAAAGGTTCACGTATTGCAGGTCCTGCTGCACACACCTGTGATATAAATACAACATTTAAGCTAATTAGTCAAACTGATATTGCAGGTCCTGTATGACAACTGCAAAGTTTTGGTTGATGCCCATTCTCTACTACACTTGTAAAGTTTGGTTATTGTAGCACCAATGTTTAGACCTTTTGGATTTGGGTTCGGCCAATCCAGGCATAGAGCATCAGCACTGTGTATTCATCAATGGCACCTTTGGTAGTAAGTCGCTATATCCTCTGGCCTCCTATCTTATTCTTCATGGGCAAACAAAAGTTTGACCTCACTGAGAATTAAAGCACAGCTTTAGATTGGTAAAGATTACTAAAAGTTCAGTAAATATTACTGAAAGTTTTGAGGAAAATTACTAAAAGTTCAGTAATCACTGAGTATTAGTTTAGAGGACATTAAATGGGTATCCTGAAAATTTTGATGATAAGTACAAGGTTGTAGAGATTCATTCAAGCTTTCCATCCATGTATAGTGCACTCATAGCATGTTCTAGGTTGGGAATTTTTGCGTGTCTAAACTTCTAGCTCTGTTTTTCAGTCGAAATTCATAGGGAACCTTGAGCTTTGAACTGGAAAATAATCTTGAACTTTTTTCAAGCCATTTCCTGTGCTTAGTGTCTCATGATTCACGAAGTGTTTCTTCCTTGTCTAGGTTTCTAGGATGGTCTGATTTCAGGTGTCATTGGCCTTACAACCCATTTATAGAAAGTCTGACTGATGCCCTCTCAGCCTTGCATGTCATGCATAATGTGTCCTTTGCTAAGCTGAATGATAAACATCTTCTAGAAATGAATTGCTATAAATCAAGAAAAGGTTTTGCCATTGCATGTGTTCCTATTGAATTTACTAGACCATTCTTATATTGAATAAGTTAATTATTTTAGTAGATTGATCATGGCTTAGTCAAAATGTCCTATAGCTCTTGACTTGACCATTTTTATATTGAATAAGTTAATTATTTTTATATTAAAGGTGGATCTCAAAGGTCGCATTTTCACAAAGGTGATATCTCCAATGTAATGTAAGGAATCTTAATAGCTCAGGTGTTGATGGTAGACTTTTTAGTCATTGGCTTCCCAAGAGGCGCTTAGCTAAAGAGACTATAAGCTATACTTGGAAGACACTTGACCATACAATGTTTCAGTTCTCCATATCTGTACTCAAATTGAAATTATTATGCACAAGACATTTCTTTAATATATGTTAGCTGGAAAAAACATAGTATCGTGTGAATTTGGAAACCCGTAGCAACGCACGGGCGTGATCCTAGTGTTTAATAAAACTGACAAGTGGGCCCTATAGAATATAGTGGATGATATAGAGAATGGATGGGTGCGGGAGAAAGTATGATATAGAGAATGGATGGGTGCGGGAGAAAGTGGTATAGAGGAAGGAATCTCGATGACCAGGACAGAATATTTCTTTTGGAGGATGGTTTTAGAGGATGACGAGTGCGGATAGCCTAACCTTGAGAAGAATAGTGGCACCAGATCCCAACATAATTATGATAAGGTGCTCGGCTGCTCTGTTGCCGGATGCTTCTCCTCTTTGCCGGTACTGTTCAAATAGCCAGCAACAACTAACTTCTAGAGCAGCTGAACAGGTTGTAAATCTCATGATATTCTCTATGAGATTTTACCACCATCTCATCTTTTAGAATGTCCCCAACAATCTAGTCCCTTCTAACTCCTCCTAATTTCTCAAAAAGAAATAAACAATCTAGCCCTAGGTGCCAGCTATTGGTGTCAACTCATCAAGATAAGTTCCACTTGTAGGATTTTTTTTTTTAACTCTAGGGGAGACCCTTGTTTAAAATTGATTCAATGGTTGAGAAAGAATAGCAGCACAGGCTAACTTACGTGCTTGACATGCTTTTAGGACCTGTTTGGTTTAGAGATCCGTCTCACTCAGCATGGATCCGTCCATCAGAGAGTCATCCGAGGCTTTTTGAGGAGTGAGTCGATCCGTCGTTAATGAACTGCAGAAGTTGATATGCGGGGTCACTCAATGATGCATAGAGTGATTCCGTGAGGTGAACCAAACAGCAGCGTTTGTCATGGATTGCTTCCGTGACGCAAACCAAACAGGTTGTTAGTCGTTCTCTCTCCTCCGTGTCACTTCAATCCTAGTCAGCTAGCTACGTTTCTCAGTGTTGGGGATTGTTGGGATAGCGGTCTCGAATGGGGTTGAGGTGAAGGCTTCTTGGAGAAGGTAGGAGAAGACTGGATGTGTTGGAGAAGGTCCCCTGACAAAGGTCTGCGGAGGTCCGGCCAGCGAAGGTTTGGGCTGGAGAAGGTCCGGCCGACGAAGGTCTTTGGAGGTCAGTTCGGCGAAGGTCCGGGTTGGAGAAGGTCCGACCGACGGGGCTGGAGAAGGTCCGGCCGACGAAGGTCTTTGGAGGTCAGTTCGGCGAAGGTCCGGGTTGGAGAAGGTCCGACCGACGAAGGTCCGAGTTGGAGAAGGTTCGACCGACGAAGGCCGGCGAAGGTCCGGTCTAGAGAAGGTCCAGCCGATGAAGGTCGACGGAGGTTTGGCCGGCGAAGGTCCGAGCTGGAGATGGTCTGGCCGACGAAGGTCCGGCCGGAGAAGGTCCCTGGCGGAACCCGGCTAGCTGGAGAAGGTCCGGTGAGGAGGTTCCAGGTGATAGTCCAAGGAGAAGGTCCTGTGGTGAGGACTAAATTGGACGAGAGGGGAGAGCATTTGATGTAAATCAAAGAGGATACATTAGGGTTTGTATATGAGTGAGTGAGAGAGCCCCCCATACCCTCATGTTCTTAGCATTATATAGGTAATGATAATTTACAATCGGTCCCTTGGTGGGGGAGGAATTGACAAGCCACTACATTAGCCCCTATTAATCCTCTTCTAGGGGGAATTGGCCCATATTAATATGGGCTCCTCCAAGAGGGATAGCCTTACCGGTTACCACCTTAACAATCCATCACACGAGAAGCATGTGCAGTGGCACATAGCAGCCTTACCATGATACACCTAGCTACTTACTCCAAAAATAGCGTGGCCTCGCATTTCATTGTATCATGGGCCCCGATCGACGGACGACTGGTAGAACTAGAAACGAGGTGCAGCATGAAGGGAGGGAGTGGCGGCGGTTTTTCTCTAACTTAAGTTAGAGAGATACTTGTGGCACCGGCGACTGGCCGAAATTAGAATTAGACCTAGTAACAGTGACAGAGTCCCTCTAGTTTCAGTCAGAGGAGGCTCATATTGGACGAGAAGGGGCGATGCCTCGCGACGACTATGATTGGGTTGGATCACAGGCTGAACCTTGGAGTCGCCCTCAACCATAATTCATCTTCGCAGGGGGTGGGGCGTGGACTTGTGGAAGAATTTGTACAGGCCTTGGCTCTCCAGGCTCCAAAGCGGCGTTCCCTCTAGTGCTCTTCTCTTTTTTATCCAAAAAGTCAGTTCGATCGATCGAGCCAATCAGATCCTCTTTTTTTTCTGCTCGGTACTACAAAATGCAGTGTACAGACGCAGCGCAACGGTCGCAGCGCCAGCTGCAGCCTTATCTTGGAATGAAGGAATATAATCAGCAACTCCCCCTCAACGCAGTATGTAGTAGCTGATGACCCTTATCTCCTACAAGGCCAAGACCATGCTGCTATGTTCTTCTTTCACATGCACATATATTCGATATGCCTGCCTGCCTGCCAGTTGTGCATGCACGAGTCAACCAATGTGAACAAGTACGTGCATGCAAATCCCTTGATGCTCTCGATCTACAAAGGAAAGAAAGGAAAGGAAAGGAAAGGAAGAAGGCAGACCATGCAGAATACAGATCTCTTGCCCAGCCACCCCAATGATCTGCTGCTTTTTCTTTGTCAGCAAAGGCCAATATTCCTTTCTTCCTGGTGTGTCAAACATGCTAAGCTCCAGCCCTGCCGCACAGGGCGGCTCCTCCTTCCATTTGACCTTATTCTCCGTGTTATAAATGCATGCCCCAGGCATGCAATGGAGAGCACCAGCAGTGCACAAGAAAGAAGCACGACGATATATATGAGCGGCAGCCAGAAGCAGAAGAGAGGCCTCGCATGGAAGTAAGAGCCCATCTTTGATAGCCAGGGATGATTTGCCCGTACTGCAACCTCTCACTCTGAGCGCTAGCTCCTGCTGCTGACTGCTGCCATGGCATGGCAATTAGCTAGCTAGGGGCGCCAAGAGGGCGGTGCTTCTACAGTTCGATCTACGGGCAAATCATCCCTGGCTGCTCTCAGTGCCTCTTACGCTGTCCCATGTCAGGCCTGCTAACTCTTCTTCTCGAGCTTTTATCAATTAATTAGGGGCCATGCAACAAGACCCAAATTATATTACCGGTAAGGTATGTTTTCGAGACTCGAGTCTACGAAGAACCCTATAGTTCAACTATATATGTTTGGGAGTTTGCTAGCTATGGGGGTTGAAAAAGTAATAAAACATTTGCAAACGTTTTATAAGTGCTGGCAGTTGCCAGCACTTATATCCATCTTAATCCATATGTGTTGGAGTGAGCACATCATGGCATGCAGCTGCTACTATGGAGTTTACGCTCGCCAACAACCATGCTCTACTGCTGCTTCGACTGAGAGCTCCGGCCCGGAGAGGGGCCGGCAGCGGAGGACTTGAGCATGCAAGAGGAGGGAGGACTCGCCATCAATAACTAAGAAGATATCCTGCTAGTGCTGGTGACCGTGCCCAGGCCACCAGATACATACATGCCAGCAGAGCAGTGGCAGCGGCTGCACGCGCTGATGACCATCTTAGTTAACACGCGCGCCCAAGTACTGGCTATGGATCGAGAAGACGACGACGCAATGCATGCAAGAAGCAGTAACAATGAATAATTGGGTGTGTGTGTGTGTGTGTGTTCCTCCCTAATTGTTGTGTGACTACTACATACGTATTGTGTATTACTTGAGAGACGCATGCTCCCCAAAAATTTGTGGCACTTAATACAACGTATGTAATAATATACAAAAAAATGTGCTATCATATGTTCACCTGCTTTAACATTTTTTTCGAATAAAGGAAGCGATCACTTAGACCACCTGTTGCTACAAGATTTATTCATCGATCATGTCATGTGTTTGAATTCACTTTACGGAATCAGACTTTGTAATATGCATGCCTTCACATGCTACCCTAACTTGTATGGTATAGGAGTGACAGACTGAAAACACTGTGTAATTCAATTTATTTTGGAATGGGACATCGATTTATCAAATTGCACCAAAGTACTCTCTTCTTTTACTTCTATGTGTATTTGTTGCATTATTGCCATGTTTAGTGCCATCTAGTTTTTGAGGTAGAAATCAAGTTATTAACTGCTTATCTAATCCATTAACAAATTAATTTGCAAAATTTCTTGCAGATCTATTCACTCGGCAAATTGATTTGTAAAATTTATGGTAGATCTAATCACTTGACATGATAGTTGGTTTGTATTGTTTATGTATCTTAAATTATATTTGTGATCTATTGCCTGAAGGAACATTGGTTTTTTTTTATCTATAGGAACGAAGATAAGTTCGATTGCTATTTTTAAATGTCTATTTGTAGGCACTTCTTTTAAGATAAAAGAGCTAAGGTGCTTTAAACATTTTTTATTGATATATAATATGAAATTGATAATATGACAGAAGATAGCTCCTCTTCGATAGAATGAGCTTAGTCTGATTTTCCTTCTTTTCTTTCCATATGATTCTCAAGGAGGAAATTTTGATTCTGAAGCTAGCACAACTCATTGCAAGAAACATGAGATGCCTAGACTCATGAGCTTGTACATCTGTTTGGAGTTCATTATTACATCTCATATACTTCTTCAGTCCCAATATATAAGGTGTTTTCATGTCTCATGATGTATAAGACGTGCTCTCTAGACTCACGTATAGAGAATTAAACATTT
>JADLZL010000349.1:0-33400 GCA_015844335.1 Chrysopogon serrulatus | reverse complement strand
AAAAATAGGGTTAAAATGATTTATTGTAAATTTTGGTGCTCATGAAATATAGGAAAAATAATATTTTCATTAAATTAAAATCCATCATAAGGCTAGGCACATGATGTTGCATTCATGCTGATGCATTATTTTTGTATTGTGTGGTTTTACCTGAAAATCAAAACTGAATTTAACCGCTTTTGAATTTGAAATTCAGTTAAAAAAAAAAAACTCTTTTTCCTCCCTCTCAGCAGTTTGGTCTCTTTGGCTATTTTGCTTCTTTGCCGACGGGGCTCAACTGGCGGCCCAGCTAGCTGCAGCATGCAGCCCAGCTCAGCAGCAGATGCGCCTCCTTCCTTCTCTAATCGGTCAGACGGACTCGAGCCGCACGCATCATCGTTTCTTTCACTTTCCCTGGCGTGCTCGAGCCGAACTCAGGTCCATAAGAAACCCATCGATCTGTTCCTGGGTCATATTTGTTTCCTTGTGATTTCTATGTTTTATAACCCTATATAAGAGGGATGTCCAGGTCTTGCCGCCTTGGTTTTACTTCCATCTATAACCAGCAGCACCCCTAGAGCCCAGCTTGCCGCGCCGCCCATGAAGCTCTAGTCGCCGGAGCTGCACCCCCGAGCTACTTTGTCCGGCCGTCCGTCTCCGTCGTCCGGTTCACCTTGTCGAATGGACGTCAACAACGTCTGTTCTTCCGAGCTGCCCCGCCACTGTCCCGCTCCATCCATCACGTTTTCCTAGGTGAGCGCGCCGCGACCTCCTCTTCCTCTCGGTGCCTTTGGTTCGATCCGCCATGGCCTGTTGGCCGAGGGATACGTGCTCGCCGACGAGCTTGAGGCTGGCAATCATGGCCTCCACCGTCCGTAACCTGTACAGACTTGCCATCTCCCTCTCTCTCTCTCTCTCTCTCTCTCTCTCGTTCTCTATGTCTTCACACGCCGCCGCTGATGGTTCATTCGCAGGTAGCCACAGTCGTTCCGTTGAACTGTGCGTTGTCGCTGCTCGTTCCCCCCGTCGAAAACGAGCTAGGTGAGCTCGACCTCCTTTTTGCTCTATCTCCCGGTATTCATCTCGTCAAAAACTGTGATTCTTAGCTTGATGACATCAATCATGACATCATATGGTTTTGTGGCCGTTTTTCTTTACAAAATAAATCCACAAATACAATAGGAATACCTATATATCTCTCTAATCCTTATTAGCCATCTATTTTCAGATCCATGATCCAGATTAGAACACACCCTTCCACCAGCCTTTTTGGTCCCAAAGACAGATTCAAAATCTGGTTTTTATTTATTTTAATTCAAAATTAAATTCCTATTTTTAAAGAATTGTCATTAAAATTTAAATGCTTATATATATATATACTTAGCACACTATGCCACCCGCCGTATACATGCATTTGCTTCCTATAATTCCTTTCAACAATGTGTTACGACTTATCATGCATTGCCTAGTATTTTGTTTAATCGAGCCCACTCTAGCTGTCCTAACTGATTCAACAATTTCAATACCTTTTCTCTATCAATTTATCCAACGTTATATTTAGGGCTTATTGATACCTATGTTCATTTTATACAAAAATAATTTTTGCTTAATTCAATTTAGAAAATCTCTCTAAAATATTTTATATATGTTTTATATAATTATTAAAATAAATGCAACCTCTAGTTTGTCTTGCTCATAATAAAGTGAATCTATCGGTAGACGTATCTTTCGCACCGTACTTTCAATTAGCGTGCTACTTGCGTTTGTGTGTTTGTAGCAACGTGTACGTCGGTTTTTATAATCTTTTCAACTTTTATTTTCATTGGTTGGTGTACTTGTTCTAACTATAGATTTGTTTGCAATGATGATTGTCTCTCTGAATGCTTGTGTGGTGCTCTATAATCATGTCCGGTCGGTGAGCTTTATGTGGGATCGAGAAGCCGGTCTTTTGAAGAATAAGAGCTTGAAGGAAGATTCGAGTTGAGCTAGAAGTTTGGATCCGAATTAAGGCAAGTATAGCTTTGGGTTTTCTTTCTGTGACCATGATCTTGTGACTTGATTAATGTTTAAGCAACAAACAATAAAAATGACTTTTTAGCAACTCGAGGATTTATCTGTAAGAGAACCTCCGGGATTGACAAGATAAAATTGTGAGGGCTATATGGCTCGGCTTTTAGCTCAAGATGAGGACCTTTTCTAGCTTGTTAGAGGTTACCCTTGTGGCGCAAATGGGGAAAAAGCAGGCATGTGGATCCTTGGGACTGGTTGTATCACACAGACTGCATCGACTATTGAAACCTAGCGGCCCTAACTTGTTAGACGAACCTTTGAAAGGCTTCATAGTGAACCCTACCGACCCTCCTTGGAAGTGGGTCAAGAGGCTGATCACCTCGGGCGAAAGGGTAAATCACGACTCACAGTGAAAGTGTACACCTTTGCGCAGAGTTTATTAAACTGGTATACTAGCCTTGCTCAAGGACACGAGCGGCCTTGGAATCCTTACACTTAAGATGATAACTTTTGATTGCTAACATACTCATTGTTTACTGTTTAATGATCTACATTATTTATGTTACTTCGATCATGAATTTATGGGATCTAGACTACCTTGTTGCTATACTTGCGGAGTTCGACATGGACTCACTCTTGCTATTCCCTCACACATCAGGAGAAGTTTAGGCTTGTGATCAACCAGTCAGTTATCCCTGTGGAGTGGAGTCTTTACCTAAAGATCGGAGTGTCTTTCCGCTGATTGCTCTCTGAGGTTATATTCTTTACTAATACGCTACTATATTTAAGCATTGTCTTTTGATATTACCTCCATTTGTGGCTATACGTGAGATTTGACTTCCTGGGCTCACATATAGTGTGTATCCGGTTTTGTTCTTAAAACTGGGTGCTATAAAGTGGTATCAGAGCAATGCTGACTGTAGGACGCAAGCCTAGTTAGAAACTGGTCGTTATAAGGTTTTAAAATTATTAGAACAACCTTATTCTATATACCTTGATATTTTTTTTCTCTACTACCTTCTTACCCTTATTATTTATCTCCTCCTTGATGCTTATTTTAAAGCTTTTGTTCCCATGCACTTTTTGCTTTGATATGGTCTTAGAATCTACTCTTACCACATTCTTTTAACATCAAAAGATAAGCTTTAGGATCTTGACCTTTTATATGAAGAGAACGATAGTATCGCAAGAAAAGTCAATGTTTGAAGTGTGAGCATTTATTGTTTAGTTAGTTTGTTATTGTGCCTATGATTGTTTTGGATCTTTGTAATGTGTGCAATGATCTTGTGGGCTTGTCCACAATTTCATTTAAACTATAGGTTTAAGGTTTAAGGATTAATGAAATATATAGTTGGGTTATTGCATCTTTCGATATCTTTATCCTGTCTTTCTGGAGCAACCTGTCTTCGATAGATTGTATCTCTATTTTCATGCAACCAAAAACCATGGGAAAATTCTGGACAACAGTAGACTAAAATATCTTTCTCTGAGCACAAGGGCTGCCTTCATATCTGTTTTGATTTGGGGGATACGAAAATCACAAAGTGATGCCACTATGCTATCAGCAATCAGGAACAGTTTCTGTTGTGTACAGTTTTCGAGTAACTTAAAAGCAGAATCTGGAAGAGTGTTCTACACGAGAGTTGTGAGGAATTTGATAGGCTTTCCAACGATATAAGCTACAGCTTTATTGGATCAACAGCACTCGAGTTATTGCTGATTTACTATGCTGCTGTTTTTCACCTCGCGACAAATCCTAGATTTCTTTCTATTATCTATGCCCGTTTGTTTGTTTTGGTTATGAGAAAAGTTAGTATGATACTTAACCTACGTAGAATAAGATGGAAGCTACCCTTTGGACGTCCCCTAACTGATCTTTTCTTAAGGGGGGTAACCACGATGAATAAGTTGCAAGATGAAGGTTTCATGGGTTCAAGCGCTTTGCTTGGAAGGAGTGCTATCTGTATTGTTGTGAGGTCTATCCAAGTGTCAATTGGAAGGCCTATATGATGCATAGTGCTTAAAAGGTTATGAGAGCTGGTCCCTAGTGTTTCCCAATCAATCTTATCTTAAGAGGGTAGTGCCTTGATGTCACGTGTTGATGTCTTTTTAATCTATCTTGAAGTGAGAGTTGACTCTTGAAATATCCCATGATTATGACCATATATTCTTGCTCGTGTTACTGATGTTGGTCACTTGATGACAGGAAGCGTAGTACCCCATGACTCAGCCTGAGCCCTATATGACGCCCCTAACTAATATGTGGGAAAAGACTAATGTTCCTACCATTGAAGGATGTTATGAGTACAATGAAGCTGAGCACTATCAAAACAACAATATTGGAGGGCAAGTTGAGAGTGAACCGAGTCAGAATCCACAACAACGAAAGAGAAAAAGGAAAGCCCATAAGAAGCCTGCTCAAGGAAGTGCAAGGCAGTGGAACTATATCAACGGAAGACTGAGCAATGTGGATATGCATAACATTCATGCAGCTACTAAAGTTGTGGGTGGTTATATTCAAGTAAGCTCAGTACAAGTTTTTGCTTTGTTTGACCCTAGTGCTTCGCATTCTTTCATTTCTGCCGACATGGTAGAGACATGCAAGATGGTGAAGTGTCCAACAAGGAGGCCTTTGCTAGTTCATACCCCAGTGGGACCAATACAAGCAGATCAGATATGCCCAGATGTCAGTCTTGTCATAAACAAGGAAAACTTCACTGTAAACCTCATTGTGTTAGAGTCACTTAATATTCCCGTGGTTCTTGGTAATGGATGGTTGTGTGCGCACAAAGGAGTGATTCATGGTACCCAGTGCACAATGCTCTTAACAGCACCATCAGGAAAAAGAATTGAGTATCAAGGTGGTCGACTCCTACCTGAAGAAGCCACATGTTTTACAGGTGTGCACACTAAGGGTACCAACGTGAATGAATGAGGAGGAGCAAATGCAGATCGAGATTCCATATCTCTTTGAGTTAGCAAGCCAAAAAGCTAGCAGCCAAGATAGACTTTGGTCAGTTAGGAATAATAATAATTGTTCAACGGAAACTTTGTTCCCAAGTGGTGACTATGTGACATAGGTATTTAAGTTCGGTATGTAAGTTGTGAAGTTGAAAGAGTTATCAAGATCTTTTTCCTGTTTCTCTCAGGGGATCTGAGCCTTTTCCGAATCTCGGGACGAGATTCATCTTAAGGGGGGTAGAATTGTAACACCCCAAAATTTCTCACTTTTGAAAAATAGGGTTAAAATGATTTATTGTAAATTTTGGTGCTCATGAAATATAGGAAAAATAATATTTTCATTAAATTAAAATCCATCATAAGGCTAGGCACATGATGTTGCATTCATGCTGATGCATTATTTTTGTATTGTGTGGTTTTACCTGAAAATCAAAACTGAATTTAACCGCTTTTGAATTTGAAATTCAGTTAAAAAAAAAGAAAACTCTCTTTTCCTCCCTCTCAGCAGTTTGGTCTGCTGGCTATTTTCTTCTTTGCCGCCGACGGGGCTCAACTGGCCGGCCCAGCTAGCTGCAGCATGCAGCCCAGCTCAGCAGCAGATCGCCTCCTTCCTTCTCTAATCGGCTGACGCACGGACTCGAGCCACAGTATCATCGTTTCTTTCCCTTTCCCTGGCTGTGCTCGAGCCGGACTCAGGTCCATAAGAAACCCATCGATCTGTTCCTGGGTCATATTTGTTTCCTTGTGATTTTCATGTTTTATAACCCTATATAAGAGGGATGTCCAGGTGCGCCGCCTTGGTTTTACTTCCATCTATAACCAGCAGCAGCCCTAGAGCCGGGCTTGCCGCGCCGCCCGCGAGCTCTAGTCGCCGGAGCTGCACCCCGAGCTGCTTGTCCGGCCGTCCCCGTCTCCGTCGTCCGGTTCACCTTGTCGAATTGGGCGTCAACAACGTCTCGTCTTCCGAGCTGCCCCCGCCACTGTCCGCTCCATCCATCACGTTTTCCTAGGTGAGCGCCGCGACCTCCTCTTCCTCTCGGTGCCTTTGGTTCGATCCGCCATGGCCTGTTGGCCGAGTTACGTGCTCGCCGACGAGCTTGAGGCCGGGCAATCATGGCCTCCACCGTCCGTAACCTGTACAGACTTGCCATCTCCCTCTCTCTCTCTCTCTCTCGTTCTCTATGTCTTCACACGCCGCCGCTGATGGTTCATTCGCAGGTAGCCACAGTCGTTCCGTTGAACTGTACGTTGTCGTCGTTCGTTCCCCACCGTCGAAAGCTAGGTGAGCTCGACCTCCTTTGCTCTATCTCCCGGTATTCATCTCGTCAAAAAAAAACTGTGATTCTTAGCTTGATGACATCAATCATGACATCATATGGTTTTGTGGCCGTTTTTCTTTACAAAAATAAATCCACAAATACAATAGGAATACCTATATATCTCTCTAATCCTTATTAGCCATCTATTTTCAGATCCATGATCCAGATTAGAACACACCCTTCCACCAGCCTTTTTGGTCCCAGCACAGATTCAAAATCTGGTTTTTATTTATTTTAATTCAAAATTAAATTCCTATTTTTAAAGAATTGTCATTAAAATTTAAATGCTTATATATATATATATATATATATATATATATATACTTAGCACACTATGCCACCCGCCGTATACATGCATTTGCTTCCTATAATTCCTTTCAACAATGTGTTACGGCTTATCATGCATTGCCTAGTATTTTGTTTAATCAGAGCCCACTCTAGCTGTCCTAACTGATTCAACAATTTCAATACCTTTTCTCTATCAATTTATCCAACGTTATATTTAGGGCTTATTGATACCTATGTTCATTTTATACAAAAATAATTTTTGCTTAATTCAATTTAGAAAATCTCTCTAAAATATTTTATATATGTTTTATATAATTATTAAAATAAATGCAACCTCTAGTTTGTCTTGCTCATAATAAAGTGAATCTATCGGTAGACGTATCTTTCGCACCGTACTTTCAATTAGCGTGCTACTTGCGTTTGTGTGTTTGTAGCAACGTGTACGTCAGTTTTATAATCTTTTCAACTTTTATTTTCATTGGTTGGTGTACTGTTCTAACTATAGATTTGTTTGCAATGATGATTGTCTCTCTGAATGCTTGTGTGGTGCTCTATAATCATGTCCAGTCGGTGAGCTTTATGTGGGATCGAGAAGCCAGTCTTTTGAAGAATAAGAGCTTGAAGGAAGATTCGAGTTGAGCTAGAAGTTTGGATCCGAATTAAGGCAAGTATAGCTTTGGGTTTTCTTTACGTGACCATGATCTTGTGACTTGATTAATGTTTAAGCAACAAACAATAAAAATGACTTTTTAGCAACTCGAGGATTTATCTATAAGAGAACCTCCCCGATTGACATGATGGCTGTGAGGGGCTATATGGCTCGGCTTTAGCTCGGTATGAGGACCTTTTCTAGCTTGTTAGAGGTTACCCTTGTGGCGCAAATGGGGAAAAAGCGGTTGTGGATCCTTGGGACTGGTTGTATCACACAGACTGACTATTGAAACCTAGCGGCCCTAACTTGTTAGACGAACCTTTGAAAGGCTTCATAGTGAACCCTACCGACCCTCCTTGGAAGTGGGTCAAGAGGCTGATCACCTCGGGCGAAAGGGTAAATCACGACTCACAGTGAAAGTGTACACCTTTGCGCAGAGTTTATTAAACTGGTATACTAGCCTTGCTCAAGGACACGAGCGGCCTTGGAATCCTTACACTTAAGATGATAACATTTGATTGCTAACATACTCATTGTTTACTGTTTAATGCTCTACATTATTTATGTTACTTCGATCATGAATTTATGGGATCTAGACTACCTTGTTGCTATACTTGCGGAGTTCGACATGGACTCACTCTTGCTATTCCCTCACACATCAGGAGAAGTTTAGGCTTGTGATCAACCCGATCGGTTATCCCTGTGGAGTGGAGTCTTTACCTAAAGATCGGAGTGTCTTTCCGGCCGATTGCTCTCTCGAGGTTATATTCTTTACTAATACGCTACTATATTTAAGCATTGTCTTTTGATATTACCTCCATTTGTGGCTATACGTGAGATTTGACTTTCTGGGCTCACATATAGTGTGTATCCGGTTTTGTTCTTAAAACTGGGTGCTATAGGTGGTTTGGGTGGTTCTTGTAGCTTATCAAGAGGTTCGGGATCAATTGGGTCCTCCTCCTCTTCATTAATAAAGAACTGAGTATCATCTTCTAAATCAGGTTCAATAAATTTATCAAATTCAATAGCCTTAACCTCTTCTATTGGGTCTACCTCGGGAAGGGGTTCTGCTTTTAATTTTCACCGAATGAGTTATAGGCATCAAGAAACTAAATCCATTCCTGAATTTAATGTTTAATTTACCATTGCAGCCTTCTTGAATAAGTTTTATTATTGGTAGTCCAATCATTACATCGAAATCCCAAACATCAAAAACATAAAAACTTAGCAAAATTCAGAATTCATTAATTACAATAGAAAGTGCACATAAAACTTCTAAACTAGAAATAATGTGTCTGAATCGGTTCTTTAATAATTTATTTGTAGGAATTAATGGTATATCTTTTAAGAATTCTTTAGCAAATGTATAAGACATAATGTTGACTCCTACAACTGGGTCATATAAAGCATCAAGAGGGTATGTATCTACTTGAAATTTTATAGTGACAAGTGTGAGAATTAAGGCGAATTACTTCATGAGACAAAGCTTCGGATTCTATCAACCACTCATCACCCAAAACAAAAATCAATTCTCTTGTTACTTCTCTAAGAAATTTTAAATCATCAGGATGTGAAAAAGTTGAATTAAAATTCCTAGATTGTTGAGGTTTAATAAACTTACGATAAAATGTAGTATTCCCATAATCATCAAAAAAGTTCATCCTCAATTTCAAGCATCCAATCAGAAATTGGAGTTATCTCCTTCTCATTAGTTAGTTCAGGTGCTAAAGTCAACTACAGGTTGAGATGAATTAGACAAAAGTTTATTTCCAGCTAAAAAAAGTTTCTTCTAACAACTCATTTTTTTTTCGAGAAGGTCGTTTAAGATATTAGTAAGAATAGTTTTAGCATGATCAGCAGTAATATGCATAAATGCTCCACCCGTGGCCAAATTAAGGTATTCCTTATTTTTATCATTAAGGCCTAAAAAAAAATGTTGTAAAAGCATAGGTTCTGTAAAAAAGCAAGATTAGGTCCAGAATTTACAAATCAATCAAAACGATCCCAAGCCTTGCCTAGCGATTCGTTATCTAATTGTTTAAATCATATAATTTCAAAACGAAGTTTAGCGACTTTTTCTATAGGGAAAAATTTAAGACAAAAGTTTTTTCATAATACTTTCCAATCTCTTTGACTACTCCCAACATGGCGATTATACCATTTCTTAGCTCGTCCGTTAATGAAAACGGAAAGAGTTTCCATCTTAAAGTATCATCAGGTCATGCCCTTAATACTTAGACATGAACATGTTTGCTCAAAATCAGTTAAATGGGAATAGGGGTTTTCGCTAGAATTACCAAAAAATTATGTTCCTGAACTAATTTAATTAATCCTAGGCGTATCTTATAGCCAAATGATGTGATAAGCTTAGATGATTCTTTTGGTCGGAGGTACGATCCCGATGGTGCTCGTATTGATATAAAAGTTGAGATTCGTGTTCCATATATAATATTTTCATTTTTTAAGATAAAAGTATAATAATAGATTAAGATAAACTAAAGTCAAAATCAGCAACCCGTTCCCCGGCAACGGCGCCAGAAATACTTGTTGGTATAAATTAACTGCACCCTATATTGTAATTATTATCAGATTATCCGCAAACGCACAGATATATACTGATCAGCACTTTACCAAGATCAACCCGGTTTTAATATCGAACCCAAAGGAACAGTAGCGAAAATGACTAAGTCTACAGCTCTTAATCTAAAGGGGGCATAAACAATCTAGAAACTATTGAGAATGAGAAAATAGCTAATGACTTCTAGTTTCGACAACCGGCAAGCTTTGTATAATACCGTTCTAACTAGGCAAGTAACCTGAATAAGAGCAGAAATCAGAGTTCTCTCCTACCAAGCACCTATAAGCCTATCAATCCTATCAACGGGAAGTGGACTACAGAGGATTCAACGAAGCTATAAAGTCACCTTCGCGAGCTACCACTATCTGGCTAATCAGGGGACATCCACAAGCAATCATAGCCCAGACACCACGTCTACACTATGAATTACTACTTCAACCTAGGAGCTACCAAGATCAAAATACTCAATATGAGTTACAAACTTAAGAACAAATAAGAACAATTGCTTACTTGAATCAGAATGTTGAATACAAAAGTACCTCGAATGCGACTCGGGGCGAGAGAGCTGAATCCGCATTTCACGACTACGAAGAAGCTCCGACAGGCCGGGACTCCTCCGAATCTCTACTCCTCTACTCTATCTCTCTAATCTCTATCTTGATTGCTAGCCTAGATCTATTGGATATCTATCTAATGCTCAAGCTCTTCACTCTTTGATCCGCCTCCTTCGGGGGGTCTCGGCCCTTTATTTATAGCCCGGTGGGATGAACGCATGCCGTTGGATCAAACCGACTTAACAAGGGGCTGAGATGACTCCTCGAGAGATGGGGAGGCAAACCCTAGCAAGGGCGCCGCCCGGCGCTGTGGTGGGGCCGGCCGGCCCCACCTATGCTCCTCGGTCCCCGTTGCTTCGGTGTCTTCCGATCCTTCCCACATCCAAATGGTGATCGACACGTCGCGGTTAAGTTTCATGATAATTATGCACTCTAATCCCTCTTTTAAACTTTTCTGGATAATCCCCTGAAAAATATACAATTCACCAAAACTCATGGAATTTATTAGTACTAACCCTATTCTAGTAAATATTCATATATGACACAGGGATAATTGATAATAAAGATTATACATTAATAAGTGTCAACACCCACTTGGTGTGAAATTTGAGGGAACGAGACGAACCCATATCTCTCGGCAATATTTCCATGTGGGACGTCCCTTGCCCCTCGAAGCCTCCCAATCAAGCCTTTTTTAGGTTGTACCTCCAAACCAAGGAGTTGGAGGAGATTGAGGGGGCTTAAGGAGTAACCAAATAAGGCCTTAAACAATAGTTATCCCAGAGCTATCCTATCCCGTCTCATCCTAGCAATCAAATACACTCTAAATGGCCCTTGTATGTAAATTGGCCCAAGGCCCAAAGAAACCTAGAAGGCCCGTCCCGCCTCATCCTAGCAACCAAACACAACCTAAATGACCCTCCTACGTAAATTGGCCTAAAGGCCAAATGAATCTAGAAAGCCTATTACCCGTGTTCCCTATACATACGGACACTTAGTCCTAAGGTTTCTCATTCCTCACCCCTCTCTCTCTCTTAGATCTGTCGCTCCCTCTCTCCCTCTCAGTGCTCCTCTCTCCCTCTTATGCGACGCTCGAGGCAAGGCGCCATGCCTCCTGCACGGTCCGTGCTCTTGGTGGCGGTGATAGGCCGTGCTTGCGGTGGCCTCCACTAGAAGGCGGATAAGCAACCAAAAAGGTGGATCTTAGGGACATCGCATAACTCCTCCCTCGCATGTGTCCTTCGACCCAGATTCGAGGAAGAGTCCAATTTGGCAACTTGGAGCTCGGATTCGACGGGCTCGTGTGGCGGTGATGGCGGTGGATCCGGCGTGGGTAGCAACAGCACCGCCGGGGCGGTGGTGCGAGGTTTAGATTGTAACACCTCGGTGTTACGTTAACCTAAACCTGTCACGTCATCATCATCATCATTATTGCATAAGCATTCATAATTAGAGAATCTTAATGTGAATGACTAAATTGAGTTTACAATTCTAGGGTTTGTTTGAGCTCTTTTATATCATATGTGTATGTATACATCATTTAAATTCCACCCACATGTTTGCTTTTGGTTATAAAAGCAATCCACTAAAATCAACCTTGGTGTGTAAAAGTGTTTGGCCAACTATGATTAACATTCTAAAAATGTTTTACAAGTCAAATGAGGTGCAAGGAAGAATCAAATTTGAAATTGGAATTCAAATCCTAAACCCTAGCTAAAGTGACTAAGAGTTGGGAATTGATTTTCATTTTCAATTTTGATGAGCTAATCATGATTAATTTTCTAAATAAAGTTGCTAACCATTGGCACCATTTCAAAGTATGAACTTTATACTTTGGAAGTATGCCATTGGTTGGATTTGAAAAGTACCATAACACCATTAATTAATTGCCCAAAGATTCAATTTGAAAATCCTTTCAAAAGCTTGAAATTCAAAGTGTTTTTTGCCCCTTTACAATTTCATCTCAAAATATTCAAAATTTGAGAAACTTCAAAAATACAGATTGTACATCTCTTTGAGCTCTACAAGTTTGGTACATAAAGTTTTTCAAGTTTTTGAATAAAATTTAAACTAATTTCAAAAGTTTAGTAAATTGAAAATGTCCCCTTTTGAGTTTTAAACCCCAATTCAAAAATTATTTAGTTTCATGAAAAACTTTCTAAATGAAAGTTGTAGATCTTGAGAAATGGAACAACTTGTATTTTTGGAGATTTTCATCTTTTATTCAAAAATTAAAAGTAATTTTGAAATCCTTAAAGTTAGGGTTTTGCCCTCTTTTTTGAATTTGAAATGCAAATTCAAAATTTATTTGAATCTGACTGAACTTCCTTAATGAAAGTTGTAGAGCAATAAATTTTGTGCAATCTGTATTTGGGAGATTTTCAACTTGTATTGAAATTTTAGGAGTAATTTGAAATGGGAGAGAGTGAGCGGCACTTTCTACAGTGATGATGCAATGGGGACACCTTGCCTCCCGCCCATGCCGTGACTCACCGGGCGCCACCGTGGTCTTTTGCGCGTCTTCCCCAGGTTTCATGCGCTGCCGTCCACCTTGCCGTCATCGCGAAGTCGCCCGCCAGCTCGTCGACCATCCTTGCCCTATAAAAGGCCGTGCGCCGGCCGTCGACGCCTCTTTTCTTCTTCTCGGCTCACCGTCGACCGCCGCCGTTCTTCCACCAAATTCGAGCATCATGCACCATCACCGTCCAATTGCTCTTGCCATCATCTTCGCTTTGCTCTTGCGCATCCTCTGAGCTGCTCGTCGCCGTTTGAAACTATCGGAGTAGCCCGAACCGTCTCATCTTCTCCAATTCCAGTCATCCGCCGCCGCCGTAAGCTTTCATCCGCGGCCAGCGTGTCCCTGAACGTTTCAAGCCAAATCAAATGCATCTACAGCTTCGCCTAGCTCCACCGATTGAGGTCGACTTCTTGTTTTGGCGCAGAGCATCACCCTTTTCACCGGAACGCCGACGAGGCTCTCGGTTCACGCCGCCATAGCCGCTGCTATCGCCGTCAATCTAGCTCCGATCATCTCCAGACCCGCCTTGCCATCGTTTTGAAGTCTCGGTGAGCCTCTGAGTACACCCAGGGTGTTAGTTGCGTTTGGTTTGCCGTGGTTTAGCCGAACAGCACCGCTCCAACGAGCTCCGCCGTGCTCTGCGTGCTACCGAGCCGCCGCGGCCGCCGCCATGCGTGCTCCGGTGGTCGGATAAGGGCATATAATACCTTTTTGAGTTCATCTCGGTGAGAGGAGTATGTTGGTGTAGTCGGTTACGCCGAGAAGCCGTCGTTGGCAAGAACCGCTACCGACCGCCGCCGCCACCATTTTGTGCCGCAGCGCCAGGGTGAGGGAGAAGCGTGACAAGCGGGTCGCTTGCCGGCGAGAGGAGGAGAGAGGGAGAGACGCAGCGCTTACAAGACTGACTGAAGGGCTTGCTGGGCCGCATAGTAAGAAGTCTAGGAGGAGGGGAAAAATGAAAAATGATTTCCTTTTTCCAATTTGATTTTCCAAGCATGGTTTTCATCTTTTTGTTATAATTTTATTTGGGCAGATAAAAATGCAACAAAAATATATGTGTGCTCCCGTGTGCTATGCTCTACACCAGAAAAAATACTAACTCTAGTTTTTCAATAAAATTTAGTTATGCTATAAATTGCTCTTTTAATTAATAAATGCCACTTCCATGATTTTTAGTAATTAAAATATAAATTTAAAAATCATAAAATTTGTTTTGTGTGCTAATTAGATGATAATGATCTTAATTATGAAGTTGGATCATGTTTTGACTAATTTTTATATTATGCTTAATTAATACCTTAATTAATTAATGTTTAATTAATTAATCCTTTGATTAATTAGGGTTTAATTAATCTCTAGTTAGCAAGTTAACTAGTGGCTTTCAATAATTGTAAAAATAGTTAATAAATTAGTAATTAATCTTAATCACTATTAAGGTTGCTTGATTTTGGGATTGAGTGACTCTAGGTCATTAACCCTAATGACCTTCGGCATTTTATGTTGATTGCGTACCGTTAGTCCGTCGTCGTCGACGCTAGCTATACTTCCGTAGTGCAACCTTACCATGAAGGAAAGTTGTACTCAAGATAAACTAGTTATCGTTGCATCATTATCGCATGCTCCTTTTATTACTGCATTGTAATCATGCATCTCAATCGTGTAGTTGTGCCGTCTGAAGAAGGGGTTGATCCGACTCCCGTCTCTGAGGAAGGTTATCGGTGTGAGGAGGTTAGTCCCGATCTCGGCAAAGCCATCATCGAAGCCTAACTGCCGAGCCCCAAGGCAAGCCCCGGATGCATTCAGACCTTTCCTTGTATTTCGAAAAGCTTTATATTTTATGTTGATGATATGATGCATTAGGTGTTAGAAGTTGTGTGATATCCTACTTTGATGCATTTACCGTACCTTGATATATACCCTGGATTGCCTGTTTTAATTTCAAAAATGTTAGTATATGCTTAGCTCTGCTAATAGCATAGGTCTTATGAAATGTTTTTAAAGGTGTGATAACTTATCACCTTGAGAAAGTGATAAAACCTGATGTTTCTTGTTGGTACCCTTCACTTTGATCGGGTCAAGGGTATGCAACAAGAACATGATGAGTAAATCGAGACGTCGGTGGAGTGACTTGCACTAGGATGGGCTAGTGCCCTGGTGTAGTGTCGTCCACTTGTGTCGGTTAAGGACCGTCCGTTGTTTGGCCATAGGATCATGAGGTTATTGGATAGTACTAGTCGCATGCTAATAGCGGTAAGCTCCACTTGGACTATCCATGACGAGAACGGGGAACAGAAAGTATCATTGTACCCATCCTACGAGCGCACCGTCGACGTACTGACGGCATAGGGAGGTGGTGTACTATACTCTCAAGGCTAGAACTCATTCTGGTATGGAGAAATTCAAGCGTTGAGTTGATGTATGTAAGATGTTTGGTCCTGCATACATCGTGTGGCTAGGAAGCCCCAGCTGGGTATATAAAGCGATTCGAATCGTCGTTGCTCCACGATATGGGAGACTTGATCCGAGTCCCGGCATCGTAGTAATGATGGAAGTTGTGAGACTGGAAAGTTTTGAATTCGTTACATGTTTGACAAGTGATTGTTATAGTAAGGACTGGATTAGTCTCTTTTCGCAAAAAGTGTCTTTTGATCTTGCTAAAGCCTCACCTTGATTCCTATTAGCCAGCATTCTTGAGTCTTCTCCCCAATTTTTAGTCGGGTAAGTCTTGCGGAGTACTTTTGGTACTCAGGGTTTGTTAAATCCCTGTTGTAGGTGAACCGTGTGAGCAAGTGTGCTATGGCCCTTGTTATATGACGGTTATCGAGGAAGGATCTGATGAGGAGTAGGTTGAATGGCCCCCGGACAGGGCACTTTCGTTGTTGTGATTGTAATAAAGTTATATAATGATACTTCCGCTGTTTTGTAATAATAACACTCTGGTCTGTATAAGTTTGGAAAATGAGTTGTAAATTAAGTTATTGTAAGTCTTCCGCTACTCGTATTTTGTATGAAAACCGTTGTAATATCTTGTGATGTCTCTCGTAAGTAATGATCCTCGGAGGAAATTATGGTTTATCGGGTTCCACCCGACGGAACGTTCTCGTTATGTAGAGTACAAGCATAGCTGACAGAGGTCTTAGGGACAATATCAGGTGCTTGTGGGCCATATAATTTAGAAGGTTCTGCCACATAGATCCAGGCTTGATTTGGGCCGTGGGTTTTTTTACTTTTTTATTTGATTTACTGAAGTGGGCGTTTCAACCGCCTTAGTGTTGGGATGCGGGTCCCGAACATAAGACAAGTGACAGAGGTTCTGAGGAGGGAGCCTCCGCCCCCAGGCAAGGTGAACCGTAAGTATGAGTGAGAGTAAGAAGGGGAGTGGGTGAAGTAATCAATAACTTCTAATAATTTCTCAACCAAACTTTGCATGGGGTGGAGAGCCCGACTTCTTCACCTAGACTACCCATTTTACAGACTTGTCCTGAAACACTAGAGGAATATGCTTGGAGTATTCTGTCCTCGTAATCTTCTCATGGGGGTAACGATGCCCTTCCTCAATCTGCCTCGATGAGCCGGGCCTATTGGGCCTCCAGCAGCCCAGCCTATGTCGCCGACCAGCGCTAGCTCCCACGGGACCTCCACCTTCGTCTTCCAAGCCTCTGTGAGTGCGTCCTGGGGTGACCTCCGCCCATGTCATCTAGACCTCCGCCCCACAGCGCAGGTTCCTGCCATCATTCCATGGGAGCAAGCTCATTATCCCCCGCTGAACCTCCGCTTCAACCTGGGCCCTAAGCGAAGGTTCCATAGCTCCGTTACGTGCAAAAGTAGCACCTATACTGCAAAATGATGAACCATACATTAGCCAGACCACCTGTCCACCCGACACCCAATCCGACTAGACCAAACAACCCCCACCCCGCGCCTAACATGGCTCCACCGCGTCGTTCCCTTCCCAGCCTTCCAAACTCCATCCGCATCCCCGTTCTCTCTCTAGACCTTTCTTTCTCGCGATGCGGATCGACGCATGGAGGTCGACGGCGCTTCGGCGCACCCCACCCCAGCGACAACCGACGGCACTCCCCTCCCCAGGCTCCCCATCCTCGGCGCCCCTCCATGATGGCCACTGCGTCCGCCGCAACCCCTTGGACCACCTCGGCGCAAAAGCACGGGCCAGGACATGGCGATGCTCATGGTCGTGGGCAGCCGCGGCCAGCAATTGCTGGAATACACACACGTTCAGGCGCCGGGATGGATGATAGCTCTCCTGCCACTGACCGACGGGCGCAGCCTGCACACGCCACTACTCCGACTATTCTCTCTCTCTCTCTCTCTCTCTCTCTCTCTCTCTCTCTGAACACTGCTGTCAAAATACTGAATGCTACTGAATCGAACACTCAGGCGCACTGAGTCATGATCGGCCAGAACACCATCTAATGATCTAAGCAGCGTGTGCGTGGTCATCATGCCCTGCTGAACACTACAGAATCAAACATTGAATGCTACTAAAAAAGTCCCAAAATGAAGATACTGCATGGAGCAAACTGAAGGGGCGAATCAAAGTATTATTACGTATAGCATTAAAATGATGCTACTTAATAGTTTTTTATAGAATTACAACACAGTACAACACAGACGCTCACAACACGCACGCACACTCATCCCTATGAACACACGTACGCAAACCCTACCCCTATGAGCACCTCCGAAGGACTGAGCCGATAGATCTGGAGATTCCCGAAGTCACCACTGGCGCCTCGTCGTCGACAGGAACGTCGCTTACCACTTAAAGCATAACGCCGATAAATCCTGGAAAATCCCAGGAAAGGTGCGAGCACCAGGATTTGATCCCTGGTGGGTAGCGTCCCACTGGACAGTTCTACCATTAGACCACAGGCCCATTCGCAATGCTACTTAATAGTTGATATCTAAGAAACAATATTTTTCACATACTGGTGCTACTTAACAAAGGAAAAAATACCGTCAAATACTAAGAGATACCATATATATAATATGCACCGACCAATACTCACTCATTGTGAAGTACTTATTTAGTAAGGTGCTATTAATAGTTATCGGTACCATTGGACAAACTAAAGATACTACTGGAAACCACCTAAAAGTACTGAGTAACACTGAAGAAATACTGATTAATACTAAAGAAAATACTAACACCAAAAAGGAAAAATAATGAATGAGTCTTTACTACTTAAAGATACTGAGTAATACTAAAGAAAATACTGATTAATACTGAAAGCTACTTAAAGATACTGAGTAATACTGAAGAAAATACTAATTAATACTGAAAGCTACTTAAAGATACTGAGCCGAACAAAATACTAATTATTACTGAAAGCTACTTAAAGATACTGACAAACACTGAAAGAAAATACTGATTATTACTGAGTGTTACTTAAAGATATACTGAACATATAAAAAGAAAACAAAAATGCTAAGAAACTATAAAGAACTATTACAGAATACAGATACTGACATACACTAGAGAAAAATGATGATTTTTACTTAAGGCCACTTAAAGATACTAACAGACACAAAAAGTCATAGTACTAATAATAAACATACTTACAGAAAAACACTGTAGAATATATTGATAAATACTGACATGTACATAAAGATGCTGGAAAGCATAGTAATACTATTGACTACTGCTTATAAAGATATCTAATACTGAAGAACACTGAAAAAGACATAGAGTATTCGTTCTCAAGAAATTCAAGTCAGTAATAGTTACTCTCTCTGTCCGAAATTAATTGTTGTTTTCGATTTTTTAATGCCACAAGTTTGACTTGATTTATAGAAAATACATGTAATATTTTTGTCTTTGAATAAATTTATTAAAAAACTAGAGCCAAAGATCTTCCTGATGATACTAATTATGATACTAATCGATGATATTTATTATTTATAAAAATTACCAGTAATTGTTTCTTAAAGGAAAAGCGACGCTATTTTATTTTAGAACGAAAGGAGTAGTATTTAAGCTAGTCACACAATTTTTAATTTGTGCATCTCTAGCACGTGAGTGTGACATGCATCCCCTACCCGTCCGTGTTTCGTATCTAAGCTAGTCATAATTTTTAATTTGTGCATCTCTAGCACGTGAGTGTGACACGCTAGTCACAATTGGAGTGTGACATACAATTGGAACTTGTATCATCTCCCACCCGACGTTTTGATGTTTTATTAATAGATTAGACACCTATTTGAATTTTTATTAAAAGATTCACCAACGGTGAAAGACCAACCAACGTGAATAGCAACGCCCAATCAAGATTTGTACGGCCAAAGTTTGTTACTGCGGGCAATTAGATTTTAGTCTATTTAATTTAATTATTATGTATATAATTACGGAAGTGATTAATTCTTTTAAAACAAAATAGATCGACGTGTCAAGATTTCTATGCGGTGGAAGTTTGTTTTTGCTGGAAAATAGATTTTCGGCTATTTATTTACCAATAATGATGGAGGTGATTTTTTTTTAAAAAAAAAAAAAAATCAATCTAATGATTATGGATAGCTACAACTTTATAATTAATGGTTAGATGTTTTTAATTAACGTGAGAATTTTAAGTATTTATTTTTTCTAGCGCATCTAGTGAGAATTAATATGAAGCCTCCGTTGGGGTCTCTAATTAGTAATAGTAAGTAGGGAACGATCTAGTGCAAACTAATTTCTTGTGAAAGCTCGTACAAAAACACGGTAAAATAGTCGTCTAAATTCATCAAAAAAATCACACATGTTGATGATATGATGATACACAACTTTGTAAATTATCTTGTCTAAACTCGACTTCATTTGTGAGGTATAAAAATAACAAATTTCTACCAAATCATCTATCTAGACAGCTTTCTGGCTTAAAATTTATTATTTTATATCTCACAAACAAAGTCGAGTTTCGATAAGATATTTTGCAAGGTAGTGTATCATCATATCATTTAGATGTGTAAATTTTTTAGTAAATTTAGATGACTTTTTTACCGTGGTTTGCACGGATTTTCACGGAAAGTTAGTTTGCAATAGATACGTTCTCTAGTAAGATTTGGCCAAACTTAAAAAAATCGACTCTAAGTATTAGTATTAAATATATTGATTGATGTGCTATGAAAATTTGCAGTCGTAGAGCACCACCACAAGAGAACACTGTATAAATAAACACAATGCAAAGATTTCGTCCGTGCACCCCACCCACACCAACACAGCGCTAGCAATCGATCGAGAAAGAGAATTATTAGCTGAGCCAGCAGTGTATAGTGTATACACTCTACGTGGGCACACGTACGATAGCGCCCATGGAGGAGAGCAGCCAGGGCTTGGTCCAAGTTCACGACGAGCTCCGGCACCATGCCCTGAGCTACGTCAAGTCGCTCGCGCTCGCCGTGGCGCTGGACCTCCGCATCCCCGACGCAATCCACCACCACGGCGGCGGCGCCACCCTGCCCCAGATCCTCGCCAAGACCGCGCTCCACACATCCAAGCTTCGCGCCCTACGCCGTCTCATGCGAGTGCTCACCTTCTCGGGCACCTTCAGCGTCGACGTCCAGCAACCACCACCAGCTGGTGCTGGTGACGATGATTCAACCGTCGCCGCCGACTCGTCGGACGACGAAGCTGTTGTCTACAGGCTGACAGCAGCCTCCCGCTTCCTCGTCAGCGACGAGGTGAGCTCGGCGACGTTGGCTCCCTTCGTGAAGGTGGTGCTCCGCCCTATCTCTGCCTGCCCGCAAGCCACATGGGCCTGTGCGCGTGGTTCCAGCAGGAGCACCACGAGCCGTCCGCTGTTAACCTGGCGTTCCACCAAGGCCAAGGCCCAAGGGTCTGGGAACGTGCTGACGACGTGAACGCCGTACTGAACAAAGGCATCGCTGCTCAGAGCTGCTTCCTGATGCCGATTGTGCTCAGGGAGTGCGGCGAGGTGTTTGATGGGATCGACTCGTTGGTCGACGTTGGCGGTGGGCATGGTGGCGCCGCCACCGCCATCGCCGCCGCCTTCCCCAATCTCAAGTGCAGCGTGCTTGATCTCCAGCACGTCGTCGCCACTGCACCGCCATTATCCGACAGCAACGTGCAGTTCGTCGCTGGCGATATGTTTCAGAGTATTCCGCCGGCAACCGCTGTTTTCCTCAAGGTACATGATTTTTCTTTGTTTTTTCGGTGACAAATCTTCAAGGTATATCCGATTCCTATCCATTGGCCTTCACAGTATTTGCTCTTTGAGATTAATAGTGTCAAAGTCAAACTTCAAAATTTTAGCCATCCTTTTTTCTTGTGATCGATGATTACCTCTATGCCAGACAACTTTACATGACTGGGGTGACGATGAGTGTGTCAAGATATTGAAGAATTGCAAGCAAGCGATACCTCCACGGGATGAAGGAGGGAAGGTAATAATCATGGACATGGTAGTTGGATATGAGCAGCAGTCAAACATAAAGCATCTAGAGAAACAAGTAATAGTTGATCTGTTTATTATGATGGTCAATGGGGTTGAGCGCGACGAGCAAGAGTGGAAGAAGATTTTCATCGAAGCTGGATTCAAAGACTACAAAATTCTACCCATTGCAGGTGGCACCCCATCGCTCATCGAGGTCTATCCATGAATATTTAATTTGGTGTGTGAACAAAGGCCTCCATATCAAATGGAAGAGACAGTGAAGGTGCTGGTGTTAAATTATTGTTATGATCCGATGTGGATTACCCCAGGAGCCTTTACATCTTTGTGGGTTTGTAATAAGCTGAGTAACTTGTTTTGTTAGTGTCGCACTGCGGTCCTAATTCCATGTGATGTGAAAATATGTAAGATGTATGCTATATGCTTTGTAATTTATGTGGTGACTTATTGGAAGGAACAATAGAGGATGACTGTGATCACCTAAGCTGTGATTTGTTTTCTCTAAAGACAGTTCTATAATCTATAATCTATAATCACAAAGAGGAGGCCTAAAGTGCGGGTTCTTAAAAAACATAAAAATGTTTCTGGATGAAAGGAGTCTTTTGGAATAGTAGAGGTCTTAGTAACTTGGCTACATAGATTCCTTTCTGATTTATCAAGAGAACAGAAGCTAGACCTCATAGCTCTTCTTGAAACTGAGAAGAAAGATTACTCGAAAGTTACCCTTGACAATATCTATGGAGGGTAAAGATTTATTTGGCATTGGAGTCGACCTCATGGTAGGTCCGGAGGCATCCTGTTGAGGATTAATTTGGAGATATTCGACATTGGCAGTATCGATAAAGGGGACTTGTATGTGAAGTTTTCACTCTGAAACAAAGTGGATGGTTTTATCTGGGTGCTCATTGCAGTGTACGGAGCTGCACAAGTGGAACACAAGGAGGCCTTTTTTTTCCGAATTGGTTCAAACTTGCGCAAAGGAATCCAGTCCTATTCTTGTGGGTGGTGATTTTAATATCATTAGAAGCCCCCAGGAAAACAATAATGATAGATATGATGATCGTTGGCCTTTTCTGCTCAATGCTATTATTGATAGCTTGGAGCTACGGGAGCTTGAGCTCTCTAACAAGAAATTTACTTGGGCCAATTCCAAGGAAACACCCACCTATGAAAGACTAGACCGGATACTAATGAGCATGGAATGAGAGTCTAAATTTCCACACACTACAGTCCAAGCATTAACACGGAAATTTTCAGACCACACCCCATTGCTTCTAGATACAGGTAATAGGGAGCAATCGGGGTTCAAATTTGAACTCGGTTGGTTTCTAAGGGAGGATTTTGTATACTTGGTTGCTGGAGTCTGGCGAAAAGGAGCAGGGAAGGCAGCACTCCACTAGAGCGTTGGTAGTGTAAAATACAATGGCTTAGACAGTTCTTAAGGGGTTATAAATGTGAGTGGCAATGCAACTATAAGAAAGAAAAGGCTGAGTTAATCAGGAAAGCTGATGCGCTAGATAAAAAAGCAGAAGTACAACCACTATGTAGCATAGAAATTGGTTTAAAGTATTATTAATTGGTATCAAAGGACTAAAACAACTAGATTGTTATCGGGTGACTGTAATACTAAGTATTTTCACCTAGTGGCCAATGGAAAACACCAAAAACATATATTTTTTGTCTGGAACAAGTTGAAGGTGTCATCGAGGGTGATGACAATCTAAAGAAATTTATCACCAATTATTATGAAGGTCTCTTTGGGGAACCGGTTACAAATAATTTTTCATTGGTGGAGTCTGCTATGAGCGACATCCCACAAGTCTCACAGCTCGAAAACAAAATCTTAACGGCTGAGTTTGTAGAGAAAGAAATTAAAGTGGTCATTTTTCAGATGGAGCATAATAAAGCCCCTGGCCCTGATAAGTTTTCGGTTGAGTTCTACCAAGTTTTTTTGGAAAATAATAAAAGAGGACCTTATGGCTCTTTTCTTCGAATTTCACACGTGTAATTTACCCCTTTTTAGTCTCAATTTTGGTACCATTATGTTGCTATCAAAGCAAAAGGAGGCAACGCAGATCCAACAATTTTGACCCATTTATTTGCTGAATGTCAGTTTCAAAACTTTCACTAAGGTTTTGACTAACCGAATAGCCCTAGTGGCTCTAAAGGTGATCCAACCTTCACAATCAGCTTTCATGAAGGGTCGGAATATTTTAGAAGGGGTGATCGTGTTGCATGAGACCATTCATGAGATGCATAGAAAAAAGTTAGATGGGGTGATCTTAAAGCCAAATGGTCTTTTCTACAATAAACTTTAAGAATGAAAGGTTTTTCACCTATGTGGTGTCATTGGATTGATCAAATTGTGAGGGGAGGTAGTGTTAACATCAAAGTTAATAATGATGTGGGACACTTCTTTCAAACCGGGAAAGGAGTAAGACAGGGGATCCTTCGTCCCCTATCCTTTTAAATTTGGTGGTGGATATGTTAGCTACCTTGATTCTCCGGGCTAAGGCTAATGGACGTATCAAGGGAGTGGTTCCACATTTGGTTGATAATGGCCTTTCAATCCTGCAATACGCAGATGATACTATTTTGTTTTTAGATCATGATATGCTAGAGGTCAAAGAATTAAAGCTTGTGCTTAGTACCTTTGAGCAATTATTAGGACTAAAAATTAATTTCTACAAAAGTGAACTTTTCTGTTATGGTTGGGCCAAGGACTGTGAACTGGAATATGCACAACTATTTGGGTGTCATCTAGGTGGTTTCCTTTTCATATATCTAGGTATTCCTATGAATCATATTAATCTATCCAATAAGGATTGGGCATGTACTGAGGACAGGTTCTAGAAAAAAGGACGGGTTCAAAAAAAAACTTAGTAGCTGGAAAGGTAAATTACTTTCGGTTGGTGGGAGACTAGTTCTTATCAATTCAGTGCTAACTAGCTTAGTGATTTTTATGTTATCTTTTTTTTTAAGTCTCTAAAGGAGCGCTAAAAAATTAGATTACTATCGCTCCCCTTTTTCTGGTAGTGTGATGAACACAAGAAGAAATATCGTCTGGCTAAATGTTCTCCGTACACCAAAAGATTGTGGTGGGCTTGGAATACTAAATCTAGAAATACAAAATAAATATCTTTTGAGCAAGTGTTTGTTTCGGTTAATCAACGAGGATGAGGTTTGACAGAACCTTCAAAGAAGGAAATACATGTCTAATAGACCTCTTACTCAAGTGCAACATCGACACAGGGGATTCTCATTTCTAGGCTGGCCTTCTCGAAAAGCTAAGGCGGATTTTCTAGCTTGTGGCACTTTCAAGGTGCAAAGTGGGGAACAAGTGAGATTTTAGGAGGATATATGGTTATGGGACAAAACATTATAGAGAAGTTTACCCTAACTTATATAGAAGTCTGCGGAGGAAAGATGACACGGTGGCAAATATCCGAGGGACGGTGCCACTTAATGGGTCTTTTAGACGAGGAATGGTTAATGAAAATCGAAGAGCTTGGTTTGACTTAGTGTCAAAAGTTGTACAAGCTCATCCCTCTATTCAGAAAAGATATATTCCGATGGAACCATGGTAAAAATGGCTTATTTACAGTTCAGTCTATGTACAAATTTTTGATCCAAGAAGGTGTTCTCTCCGAGAAATGCTCGATCTGAAACTAAAGTTGCCACTAAAACATAAATTTTTTCTTATGGTATTTAAAAAAGGGGTAACACTTATACAAAAAGATAATTTAGCAAGGAAAAATTGGCAAGGAAGTGTCAAGTGTTGCCTATGTAGTTCAGTCAAAAACTATTCAACACTTATTATTTGACTGACACTTTGCTAGCTTTATTTGGGATACTGTGCATATCACTTTTAAAATTCGACCACCCACTAACTTTGCTAATTTATTTGGTTCTTGGCTTCACAGACAACATCCTAAAGTAAAAAAAAAAAATCAAATTTTACTAGGAGTAGCAACACTTTGTTGGGTGTTATGGTTGAATAGAAACGATATGGTATTTAACAAGGCTAATTATAACACTTTTGCACAGGTACTTTTTAGGGCGATGTTTTGGGTCCGACAAAGGCCCATGCTACATAGAGAGGAGGAGCGACTACTGTTTAAGGCAGGCTACAGAAGCTGGGAGACCATAATTTTGGTAGTTTTCGTGAAGTTTGGATGGAGCTTTACAAATCATATCATGGACTAGTTTTTTTTCTTTTGGTTGCGCTCACTAGCTGGGTTAAACTCTATTTTTTCGTGTGTGTGTGTGTGTGCAAGCCTTATTGCGTTTATTTGTATTCAAATTATTAACTGTGTACCATCTGCAGATAGTAGAGGCTGGAATTTTGTTCCTTGTCTAAAAATATATATGTAGGCATTGTTTTAACTGTATGAGCCAGATATTACACCATTTGGATGTTTCTGCTTCTTAATAAGATACTCCTAAATTATATATGAGGATAAAGCGACGTAAAGCTCTCGAGTTGGACGGTGACCGTGCGTACCCTCGGTGCCATGGCACCACCAAAATGATGAAATTTTCCTAGTATTTTTAGGCAGTAACAAAACATTACCACTAGTCATAGCACATAGAAATTCTTGCTAAAAGTTTTTTAGATAATGGATATTTTATATCCGGCTTCATCTACCAATAGATAGAATTAGACCAATTATTATAGAGTTTACAAGTTCACCACACAGGAGACGACAGCTCAAGAAACAAATGATAAAATCCTGACTTAGCATGACCAATAAACCTAGTTAAAAGCCATTCATTGGAACTGAAAAATTGCAAAGCTAACATAACTAGAAATTGAGCATCCTGCATCAGCTGCTCCTAAAGACCCTCAAGCCGCTACAGTCTTTCCCATTGCCAAAGCTAATAGGTTCCCCTGAATAGCACCTGCAAAAAAGTTTTCGGTCTACGCTTATCAAAAACCACCTATTTCTTGTTATCCAGATAGTCCAACACAGGATGAACGATGCTATTAATATAGAGCATTATGAATGGTGCCCCCTTAGACCAATTATTAAATAAATCCTATAAGTTGTGTGGAGGCGATAAGCCAAATATTAAGTGAACAACGCGCCACAAAAACTTGGCATGACAACAACAAAAAAGAGGTGATGGATGGTTTCTAGAGAATGACAAAAGCTACAGCTTAAATCACCATTCCAGTTACGTCTAGCTAGATTATCTTTTGTTAAAATAACACCTCTCAAATACCATAATAAAATCTTTATTCACGAAGGTATTTTAATTTGTCAAATATCTTGTGACACCTTGACCCCATAATTAATGAGCGCTGCATACATCGATTTTATTGAGAAACTTCCTGATAAATGTAATGTCCACACAAAAGTGTCTCATTCTCCCTGTAAGTTCACATTGATTAAAGATGCAACAATCCTATGCCAATCTCGCAAGTTCGTACCCACCAGATTATGGCGAAAGGAAATGTTAAAAGGAGCTGTAGCTAGCACTGTGGCTATGGAGTCTTGCTTCTTTCTCACTATATTAAACAATGAGGGGAATTTATCTTTCAGCGGTTGTTTACACAACCAAGTGTCCATCCAAAACCGAGTTTGTGACCCATCTTTCACTTGAAACGAGCCGAAGCTCACAAAACTATCTTTTACATTCATCAATCCTTTCCAGAAGTGGGAGTCTGAAGCTTTTTTAGAGCACCCTCCTAACGTTTTATCCTTTATGTACTTATTTCTCAAAAGATCTTCCCACATGCCTTTCTCATTTAATAATTTAAAAAGTCATTTGCTCAACAAACACTTATTTTGTACTTCTAGATTAAGAATCCTATGCCTCCTTAGATTTTTGGTTGGCACAAAATTTTTCACTTGGCCAATCTATATTTATTATCACTATGCCAGTAAAATCTCAATCTAAAACAGTCTATTGTTTCTAGTACCCTTTTTGGTGGTATTTCGAAAAAAAAAAAGACAATATAAACATCGGTAGAATGGAGAGCACTTAGTTTATTAAGACAAGTCGCCCACCTACTAACAACATCTTTCCTTTCCAACCGCTAAGCCTTTTTTCGCTAAAAGGTATTTGGTAGAAAAGTTTATGTTAAATTTTAAATAATAAAACACCAAGAAAAGTCCACATCACTAAAAAAAAGTTAAAAATTCTGGTTGTGAAGGCGCCTCCCCTACCTTCCCGGTGACTCTCGAGTGATCTCCCTCTCCCTTTTGGCTGTTGCTCCCCTTCCTTTTTGCTAGTGTTTTCTTGGCTTCGTTCTTGGAAGATGTCCACTCTCGGTTCAAAAGCGGTTGGTCCCTGCTTTCGCCTCATTCATTCGAAGCAAGTTTGCGAGGTCTGTTCATTTGATTTAGGCCTCGACAGATGTTTCTCTCTACTGGTCACTTTTGGTAGGTGTTGTTCTCGTCTGGAAGAGTAGTTTGTGGCTAGTACCCTCAGTGTTCTTCTGGGTAGTCCTGCGGATGCTCTCAAATTTGCATGTTGGGAGATAGAATTTTTCTCTTCCGAGTTCGTGGTCTCTTGCAAAACTTTGGGCCTCGAGATTT
The DNA here is from genome assembly GCA_015844335.1 of Chrysopogon serrulatus. Taxonomy (NCBI): domain Eukaryota; kingdom Viridiplantae; phylum Streptophyta; class Magnoliopsida; order Poales; family Poaceae; genus Chrysopogon; species Chrysopogon serrulatus. Next base: position 5,588 of record JADLZL010000349.1, on the reverse strand, counting down.
ACAGAATCAAGGAATTTGCTTCTGACGAATTTAAGCTCTGCTCTTTTCAGTTGTTCAATGCAACTGGCCTTGCAACTGCTCGCTCCCTTTAAGCAATCTTCAAGTGTTCCCTTGGAAGGAAGTTCAGTATAAGAAAAATCCCTCCTTCCCCCAAAGGCCGCAGTCTCTGACAGAATTAACTGGAACTGGAATGTTCAGCTCAATGAGTCTCATGATCATGGCTCTGTTCGTGGACCAACTCATTCCTTTGCATCTGGGAAGGAGGCATCCCCTTCTCGTATCTTCGTGGGCAGAATAGAATGAACAGGTGCGGTCCGGGACAAAAATTGGGAAGTCCCAACGGGCGGTCGGGTGTGACCGAACTGATTGCGCATCCATTCCATACGCCTGGATCATGCAAAGCTGCTTGGAGCCGAGCTGCAACTGCAATTAAATTAGGCCTAGAAAATTTTCAATGTCATGATCATTCTGTCTTGAATTGTGTGTAACAAAGTAAGTACATGTGCTAAGGATGATCCTGAATATGATTCCACTGGCAGGCTAACTGAGAAATCGGATGTGTTTTCTTTCGGTGCTGTGTTGTTTGAGGTGCTCTGTGCCCGGCCATTTCTGGTAAAAGTTTGCTTGTTACATTGGGCGGTGCATCTCAAGGAAGAGGCAAGCTGTCGACTGTCAGCTAAAGGTGGAGATGGATCTAGTTTGTTCAAGTTTGTCGATACTTGTGAGAAGTGTCTTGCTAATCCGAGTATTGGCCGCCCATCAATGGCGGATGTGATTGCTGACCTGGAGTATGCACTTCAGCTGCAGGAGAGTGCAGAGGCTGGTAGCATGGCAGGTGATGCAATGAGCCTGGAGGTCGACAGACTCAGACTCCTATTCCGTCTTATTTGGATGAAATGTATTTGTGTCAATTTTACATGTGTTAAAATAAATTTAAATAAAATGTAAAATAATTTCCACTTCAGCAGATGCATCCAAACAAGGCTTTTATTATTATATAATTATTGTTACTCTTCAACTTAAGCGGAGTGGAGCGTTGACTCTGGGCTTTGGGCACAGGCAGCCAGGCAGCAGGCTGATGACGGCATCAGCTGATGCGGCCTAAATGCGATTAGGAAGCGAACATATTCCTTGCATTGGTCAGCTTCCCACATTAAAAAGTTCACCTCACTACCCGTGTCTATGTTTATCCCATGGATGTGAATTTGTGATCGTCAAAAGCACAAAGTACGTAAAAGGCTGGAGACGGAAGCAAGGGAAGAGGGGCCCGGCCATCTTCCAATCTTCGTCGGCTTGCTTATGCAGCAAATCAAAATCCACGCTTAACAGGTACGTCGTCGTCCCCAATCACGTTTTAGCATCTACGGATCTACCCATGAAGTGCTTCTACGCTTTCAATCCATGATGAAGTTTCTTGCTTTGTTTGGTGTTTCGTGTGCTTGGGAGTCTTGATAATCTTAGGATTACTATGACGCCTGTTGCTGCAAAACAAACTTCTTCTTTTACTTAATGAAAAACGTGCAATGACACGATCACGAAAATGATGAAGTTGTGTTCCCGATCAGCTCACAAGACATGCATCGTCATGTGAGCAAAAAAAAATGAAAGGTTCAAGTGATCCTTCAATTCTGTCTTAATTGTTCTCATCACTTCTGTTCTAGATTTTTAGGATGATACTCGGTAATCTTTGTACTCCTCTATTAGCTTTAATAGGAATAGTGGGATAAAGAGTCTGTGATGTGGGCCTAACATGTCAGCGTACTATAGTATAATCTTCTTCTCCATCCGGTCTCCGCCTGAATCCTGTAAATAAAAACGAGAAAAAAAAACACGGCTACCGCACAGAGCCGGCGCTCCGCAGCTCCCATACGACCCCGGTGTCCCCGTGGCGGCGTGGCCGCCGGCATCCCTGCATCCCCTCGGCGCTCCAGTAGTTCTGGACGCCCGTGGCGTCTCAGCCCTCACAGCTCCCCAGCATCTCTGCGACCCTGATGTCCCAACAAAAGTTGGAGAAGTCTTGTTACTGCATTTACGGACGCTCTCAAAAGTGGCAGGATCGAAGATGTGAGAAAATTATTTGACTCCGAATTAGACCCTTTGAGAAATTATAATATTCTTGACGAGGTGGGAAAGCTAGCAGCTGAGCGCCTGAATATGAGAAGAGATAAACATCCTGAGATGAAAAATGTAGCAGAACGTCTCGGCAAATCAATAAAAGCTTCACTTGAGGGAAATCACCTGTGCCGCCGTTTCTCATATGCTGAGATGGTGGCTGCGACCAGGAACTTTAGTGAGTCCTTTGTTCTTGGTCAGGGTCATAGGGTCATGTCCAGTACAGAAAGGCAAGGCGGGTTACCCACAAACCCACAAATAGGCTGCAATTTTGTGAATTATTATCCGCAAACACACAAAAATGCCACGATGATGATGGACATTTGTTTCGTTGTTTTGTAAAAAAGCAGGTTTGAACTCGACCACGTCAATATTGTGCCACTTATTGGTTATTGCGATGAGAATGATGAGAGGATCCTGGTGTACACCTACATGGATGAAGGAAGTCTACATGAGCACCTCTTCGAGACCCAGAACCCACTTACCTAGAAGCAGCGTTTGGAGATCTGTATTGGTGTAGCCCGTGGCCTACACTATCTGCACGAAGGGCCTATTTGGTTTGCTCCTGGACGGAACTGCGTGGACCAGACAGCCGTGACATGCCTCAAAAGGTTCGAGGTAAGCACACCCAGTATTGTCCACCATATTCTTTTGGATAAGGAATTGGTAGGCAAAATTTCAGCAAACAAAAGTGCTGATCCTAGCTTGAATGAACTAGAGGGATGTGGAACCAGCGATCCTAATTTTGGTGATCTTACTCATATTACCCACTGGTTAACCGAGAAATTGGATGTCTATTCTTTTTGGCGCCTGTTGCTTGAGGTCCTATGTGCTCGGCCTCATTTTGACCTTAGAGATTTAGGGAAAAAGGTTAATCTGCAAGCTTGGGTACGGCGTTGCAAGGGAGACCTTAATTGGATTGACCCCTGTCTAGCTAAACGGAAAAACTAATCTACAGTGTTACAGTAAGTTCCTCCAGACTGCTAAGAAATGCCTTGCACATCGTGGTTTTGACCGTCCATCACTGCAAGATGTGGTTTCGGACCTGGAGTCTGCCCTTCAGGTGCAGTTGCAGGCAGAGACTGCAGAGGCGAGCTAAAGCTTTGCTAAAAACCTGGTGGCATGATGTGAGAGCCATCCATCACTGGTGTCTATGAAGCTGTTTCATTTTAGTTTTGCCATGCCTTGTATATTTCTCCTGTGTTGCAGCGAGTACAGTAACAATCCTCATGTTTGCCTTGTCTTGCACGATGATTGGTACTGCGGTTTGGCCCAAGTGATGTGCACCCTCTTTTTCAGTTTTCTGTTGACGCTGGGGCCAGTGTGATGATCATGATCTCCTTAGCCTGCATTCTTCCAATAGCGTTTCCATTCGTACTGCAGAGCGCACTGTACTGATTATTTTTTAAGCAAATCAACTAACTCCCCATCCGTCCCCAAATGCCCAAAGGCCAGAGCTCTTTTTCCCAAACTCCGCACCATGACGATTTCCTCTCTCATCTCCTTCGTCCCAACTGCCCAAAGGCCAGAGCTCGCGCGAGCCGCCCGCGCGCAGCCGCGTGCGCCATCGCCCGTGCAGACCCCTAGCGCCACCGCCTCTCGTCGGCAGACCGCGGCCGCGACGTACTGGAGCCTCGCCCGCTCTTCATCAGCACTGGTGTGGTGTTGAGCCGGTAGTGACAATCACAAATTCACTAACATGGTGCTGCGCCGGCAGTGATGTCATGCATGGCACAACACTCCTGGGATCAAGTACAAGCCGCCAGTGATATATTAAGTTTTAGTGTCGGCTCAAGTGTCAATCCGGCGGAGATATACGCTGTTATGGGTTATGTCAACATGGAAGTGATGCTAAATATATCACTGCTGGTTGATAATCTGACCTGATAATTCTCCAGACCGGTCATGTTGGTTCATAATCACTACCGAGTCAGTGACCCGGCCGACGACCCGATAGTGGTAGGTCACCCCATCATTACCGATTAATCTCTACCAGCATAAATTTCGGCAGTAATGGGGCTTTTCGATCTAATAGTGAATGTCAGATCTGGCATAGTGTGTGTTTATTGATTTTTTATTGCTTTGTTCAACAAAATAGAAGATGGCAAAGCTGACTGAATAGGGTCTATCTATTGGATCACATGATACAATTAGCAGAGGTATTACTTGGATCATAGGTTAATGTCTTACATACTCGTTTCGTCCAAGAAAGAAAGTCGCTACAAGATGTATATAGGTCAAACTTTTACAACTCTGATCAAATTTGTAAAAATTCATGCAACATTTATATCTCCAAATAAATCCATTATAAAAGTATATTCAAGGATCTATCTAATAATACTAATTAATTATGTATTATAAATATTATATTCTTTTATATATAATTGGTCAAAATTAAAAGAAGTTAACTTATTGAAAATGGAGAAGGGCTTTTATTTTAGAACAGAGGGAGTACTATCCTTTTTTTTCTGGCTAGGTAAAGCTACTAATTGGATCAATGTAAACAGAGCCTAATTAAATCTTGTTTCGAAAAAAAAATGTTTCAAAAATTAAATCACTCAGAAGTCAGAACTATGCATGTGAACTAACCCGAGCGCTGGAAACACGGGGCCGGATCCTACGCGTGTAAAGAATTAACATCATATGTCAACCGGCGAGTATACTTAAAAATTAACTAATATAATTAAGCAACATGCGTGACTCGTGAGTACTGACCAGTCTTTATTCCAATCGCTGAAGCAAGGTGGTTCAGCCGTCTATGGATTTTTTTTTCTCAGTTCGCAGGACTTGTTAGACTTGGTTTAAGTTTGCGAGAAGTTACGCAATCATTATCGCCGTGATTTCAAATCATTAGTATCTGCGAATTGGTGTACACTGGTTTGACGCAAATTTACAGTTGGAACATCAGGAGCGAGGGCTGCCACGACTCGATCGGCGTCCCCATCAGCCGAGCTCAACGACTGCCTTGCAGCGACAAGGAAGCAACATCACATCCTCACTAACGACTTAACGAGTTCCTGCTCACACTAGTACAGAACAAGCCTTTAGTCCTGGTGCGGATGGGCCTTTAGTCCCGGCCGCGGAGCCGGACTAAGGTTTCGAGGACTAAATGTCCCGCCTTTTAGTCCCGGTTCCGCGTCGGGACTAAATATCCACCTTTAGTCCCGTTGGTAACATCAACCGGGACTAAAGGGTGTGCCAGTGGTGCGCCACACAGGCGCATTTTTTTAGTCGGTTGGTGTTACCAACCGGGACTAAAGAGTTTTTCTTTTTTCTTTTATTTTTCCTTTTCTTTTTCCTTTTCTTTTCTTTTGGTTTTCCTTTCTGGTTTACAATTGTATTATTATTATTTTTCGAATGCGTATTGTTCGCTGCTTGTTTATGTAGACGCCACCTATAATTTATAATTTAGATCATTACATATAAATAAATTACATAATACTATTTATATATTATACATATCTATAGATCTATGA
>JADLZL010000347.1:0-19372 GCA_015844335.1 Chrysopogon serrulatus | reverse complement strand
ATGCTAAGAGGGTGGTAGAGAAGAAAGGAAACACACATTCTGATGATAGGGCGTGCTCTGACTGCCGCCAACCCCAATGAGTTGTCTGAGTTGGAACTGTCGTGAACTTAGCAACGCTGCGACAATGAAGGAGCTTTGTGAGCTGGCGAAGCGATTTGCCCCTACTGTACTTTGTGTTCTAGAGACTCAAGTGCACAAGGCGAGGGTGGAGCAGTTGAAAATCACTTTAGGTTTTGATTTTTCTTTTTGCTGTGAGCTATACAGGTCGAAGTGGTGGTCTGGGAATTTTTTGGAAAAATAACATAAATTTGCAGATTTTACCATACTCACAATATCACATAGATGCTATTATCAAAGAGGGTGATTCTGAACCTTGGAGATTGACTTGTGTGTATGGGGAGGCACATACCAGTGAGAGGCACAAGATGTGGGATGTTATGAAGTTTATCAAATCCACATCTTCGCTTCCATGGGTTTGCATAGGTGATTTTAATGAAGTTTTGGATAGGTCTAAACATATCGGAGTGCAGGAACGAAGCAATGCACAGATGGAGGGCTTTAGAGAAACCATTGATGTGTGTGGCTTGGCGGATCTTGGCTTTGAGGGGAGGAATTGGACATATGAGAAGAAGGTTACTGGTGGTTCTTATTGCCGGGTGCGACTGGATAGGGCCTTGGCTACGGCTGACTGGTCGGAGCGCCATCCGCTAGCCGTGGTTCGGAACCTAAATGCGGCTACTTCGGACCATGGCCCGATTGTTCTCTCTTGGCGATCAGACATGCCGAGTGCCAGAAAAAAGAGGAATTTCAGGTATGAGGTGATGTGGGAAACTCACAATGATTTTCCTTCGACGCTAGCAGAGGCCTGGGAGGGTCCGGAACGGACCAGCATGCATGATCTCCGGTGAAAACTAGGTGAGGTCAGTGGCCATCTGCAAAACTGGGAAAGGACGACCTTTGGCAGCGTTTGCCGGGAGCTGTGCAAGCTAGCTGCTGAGCAAGAGCGTCTGCAGTCTGACCCCGTGCGAATTGGTCCATCGCATGCCGAACTAAAGATCAAGGAATATGCGAGTTGGTCCATTGCATGCCGAACTAAATATCAAGGAATGCATAAAGGAATTAAATTATAGAGAGGAAATCATGTGGCGCCAGAGATCAAGGATAATGTGGCTAGCAGAAGGGGACCGAAATACATGGTTCTTTCACCTTCGTGCAAGCCATCGGAAGAGGAGAAATAAGATTAGTAAGTTGAAGGATACCAATGGGGATTTTACTGAGTCTGAGCAAGAGATGAGGGATGTGACAAGAGACTTCTACATAAATTTATTTCGCTCGGAGTGTGTGCATAACATGGAAGCTGTCTTATATACAATTCCAGCAAAGGTCACGCCTAAGATGAATGATAATATATTGAGGCCTTTCACGGGACTGGAGGTGAAGGAAGCTCTTTTTTTCATGTTTCCCACAAAGGCACCAGGACCAGATGGTTTCCCAACAGTATTTTTCCAGCCGTCACTAGGACTTGTGTGGGGCACATGTGACCTCAGCAGTGCATACGGTTCTACGTGAGGATGATGACCTGAAGGTGATTAATGACATAATTATAGTGTTGATGCCAAAGGTTGAGAATCTGGAGGAGCTCAGTCAATTCCGCCGATCAGTCTATGCAATGTGATCTACAAGATTGCCTCTAAGGTGGTCGTGAATAGACTGAAGGTGGTTTTGCCAGAAATAATCTCTGAGGAACAATTAGCTTTTGTACCTGGTAAACTGATCATGGACAATATAACTACGGTGTATGAATGCTTACACTTTATAAAAAGAAGCGCACCAGGATTTGCGGTGTTGTGCTCTCAAACTGGACATGAAGAAAGCTTATGATCGTAGAATGGCCATACTTGAGAGCAATTATGCTTCGCTAGGCTTCCACCAGATTTGGGTTGAGTTGATAATGAGATTGGTTACATCAGTATCGTTTTCAGTTCAACTCAATGGCGACTGTTTGGAAGCATTTATTCCCTCTTGGGGATCAGACAAGGTGACCCGATCTCCCCTATCTTTTCTTGTTAGCAGCAGTAGGGCCTTTCGTGCCTCTTGAAATCAAGAAATCAGTCATCCGAGCTCAATGGCATTAAGGTGGCACTGCCGCACCGACGGTTAGTCACCTACTGTTTGCAGATGATAGCCTGCTGTTTTTAAGGCTGATGGGAAGAGTGCTCGGAGGTGAACGAGGTTTGAACATTTATTGTCAAGCTTCAGGCCAACAAATAAATATGGAAAATCATCAATTCATTTTGCTAAGGGTGCGCCAAAGCTTGAGGGGAGAAATCAAGAATATCTTGGGAGTGCACACTGAAGCTCTCAAGGAGAAATATTTGGGAATGCCTTCTGACGTGGGTTCAGCTATAAATGGCGCTGCTCAAATTTCTAAAAAGATCATGTCCGGAGTAGGGTTCAAGGATGGATGGAGCAGAGTTTGTCACCGGTGGTAACAAGTATGAACCAGCGGGCAGCAGGGCCGTATTCCCCAAAAAAAATGAAAATTTTTTTTACTATGGGAAAATAATTTTTTATCAAAATTAATAAAAATTCAATTTTTCATCAAAAATTCAATAGAAATTTAATTTTTCATCCAAAAATTCAATAGAAATCCAAACTTTTATAAAAAATTTAATGATACATCATAAAAATTTCTCCTTTCACCTATTTGCCACGTGCATCTATTATTTGGCCCCTTATCCAAGAGTGCTGGTTCCGCCACCGGGTGGTAAGGAGGTCCTTATCAAATCGCAAGAGCGCAAGCAATTCCTTCTATGTCCTGCTTCAAGCCGCCTCGCGGATTGTGTCAAGTTTATCGCATAAATTTTGGTGGGGCTGTAGTAATGGAAAGAGGAAGACCTGTTGGGTGGCATGGGAGGACATGACAAAGCCAAAGTATTTTGGTGGTCTTGGATTCCAAGATATGGCGATAAAGCGAACTTGGCACTCTTAGCGAAACAAGCATGGAGATTGCTACATGATGAAAGTTCCCTAAGTGTGTGGGTTCTTAAAGCTTTTTTACTTCCCGACACCGGTTTCCTTTGATGCAGAGATTGGACAGTCTCCTTCAAGGATTTGGCGGTCCATCGTGGAAGGCAGGGAGGTACTCAATGGTGGTCTAATATGACGGATCAGTACGGGCGAATCTACCAAGATATGGTCGATGGACTGGCTGCTGACGTCAGGCTTGAGAAGGTCGGTGCCTAGCACTCGGCCGAACCCTCCTCAATGGGTTAATGAACTTATTGATCAAACGACAACAAGCTGGGACCATGAGAAGTTGCTGGAATTTTTCACGCCGGTTGATGTGGAAGCAATCACAAGTATTCCCATAAGTACACGGCATCAAGAGGATTTTTGGGCTTGGCATTTTGAGAAATGTGGGAACTTCTCTGTCCGATCTGCATATAAAATGCTTATAAATCGCATGTTCCTAGCAGGGAACGCAGGCACCTCAGACAAGGAGTGGTCTACCCTATGGGGGATCAAGGTACCTTCCAAAGTGAGGGTGTTCATATGGCGACTTGCCAGGTGTTCTCTTCCCTCGAAGGATGTACTGCATCACAGGAAGATGGCGGACAATAGCGCGTGTCAGATATGTGGAGCAAAGGACTCGTGGAGGCACTCGCTGCTTGAGTGCAACATGGCACGTTGTGTTTGGGCTCTTGAGAGAGAGGAGATTACTGAGCATCTCTGTCACATCGAAGAACAAGATGCGAAGGCATGGTTGACAAATGATGATGAAGCCATTGAAACATGAGGTCGTGGTTCGGGTGACAGAACCCTATGGGCAATTTGGTATGAAGGAGGAAAGCTATCCATGAATCCATCTATCAAAGCCCGCCTCGACACATCAATTTGTCTCTAATTTTGTGGTAAACCTTGAGCTGGTTAAGCCTCAAGGGAGGGTGAGGGCTGAAACACAAGGAAGCCCGGATCGGTGGATCCCTCCACCAGTCGGTTTGATGAAGATAAATGTTGATGCTGCTTTGGCCAAGAATTCAGGAATTGTCACTGCAGCAGCTGTTGCAAGAGATGCCAATGGGCGGTTCCTAGGTGCCTCAGCCATGGTATTGAGGGCCGCATGGAGCCTGACACGGTGGAAGCAATGCAAAAAAGGCCTAGCACTTCCTAGTGATCTAGCCCTTAAGAATTTTAGAGTATCGTGTGACAATTTAGGAGTTATAAGAGGTATCCGGGAAGGAAGCATGGGCTCTTATGGACATATAGTTCAGGAAATTAGAGCTAGATCACGTGAGTTTAATTTTGTAGATTTTGTTTACGAAAGGAGACAGTCAAATGTTGATGCCCATATTTTAGCTAGAAGTAGTATCTTTGATGAACTCAGCAGACATGTGTGGTTCGTATGTCTGCCAAATGGCATTTGTACCTCTTTTGAAGATCAATAAAGGTTCTTGATTCTGCTAAAAAAAGCAAATAACTTCTCCCCATACCCTAACTCCCTGCTCTCTCTCTTCCCTGCGCGGCAGCGGCCTCTGGCAGCACAGCATCGCGACTCCATCCCCTTCGGTGCAACGGTAGAGCCTCCATGTCCTCCGGCGATGGTGGCCCAACAGACACGGCGGGCCAATTCGATAGTGGCTCCTTGGTGATAGTGCATCGTGGCGCTCCTCGGTGGCAGCGGGGTTTCCCTAAGTCGTGTCGCAGGCCCGCATCGGCCTCCCCCACCCATCGACGCCCATCCCCGTAAGCACCGGCGGAGCTACGTGGGGGCCATAGTGGGCCATGGCCCCCTTTGCTTCTGTAATTTTGCTAATGTGTTCAGCTTACAGTCATTAGCCTATATAGGTAAATTTGAGTTCTTGTTGAGTTTGCACACAACGATCCTCTGTAAACACAGTTCCACGCTTTTGAGATTGAGACAGGACAAGGAGCAAATCAAATCTACTGTAAATGTGGTTTCAAGCAGCAAATTGGCCCCCTTTACTTTGGTTTAGGCTCTGCCACTGCCCGTAAGCAGCTATAGCCCCTACCCATTGCGGGAGGCAGCGCCTCCTCCATCGCCTAGGCCCATAACCCCCGCACTGTGAACCCAAGCCCTCCCCCCGCCCCTTTGTTCAAGCAGGGTAGGTGCCGCCACCACCTGGCCCTAGGTCCGTGCATGCCCTCTAGCTATCCAGATCCTATAAAGTGGCATCAAGCAAGTCATTGTCCATTTAAGCCTTAACAACTTATATATGGTGTAACAATGGCTAATTGGCAAGTCACCGCACTTTGATGGGACAAATTATCATTATTGGAAGAAAAGGATATGTCTCCATCTCAAGGCAATAAGTCGGAAGATATGGAGTGTTGAGGAGTTTGCTGTGCTTGACATGAAAGACCCAACACAAAGAGAAGAAGAAAAATTGCAATTGAATGATGGTAGGGTCGAGATAGTAGACTAGAGGAGGAAAATAGTTATTTCTAAAACTAATTACGCTGGCTAGCCAATTTAAAAGCTGAATTAAACTAAACGGTATAGCCAAAACTACACTCCTATACCTATATTGTAAGAGTTTCTAATGCAAACAACATTCTAATGGCAAGGTTTCCATGCAGTGCACTTGCTACATATTGGATTTACTAAGACAATCCTTCTATTTTCAGGCTTCCTTACTGTTTGGTACGCAAAACCAGACCACACAAATGACAAAATACGGCCCACCAAGGCCCAAGACACTGCCGCCCCCCTGCCCGAAGCCTCCCCGTCCCCGAGGCCTCGAACGGGCGCCAACACCCGCCCGCCCGAGCCCCCCCCCGCCGAGGCACCGACGCGCTAACTCTTCGCTCCTCGCCGAGCCTTCTACCCCGACGCCCGACGAAGCCGCTTCTCCTCTGGCCCCGCCCGAAGCCCCCTCGTGGCTTTAGGCCTCCTGACGGGACGCCAGCCACCTCCCCCCGGGTCAAACCAGGCCTCTGACTTGACGTATATCCACCGGGCCCGCCTTCCCCACGCTTCTTCGCCGAGTAGCGCCATCCCTTGTCGTGGATAGGAGCCGCCCCGGCACGACTCTCACCCACGCCGTGGTTACGTATCCTCCACGCTTTAGGCCATGCTCGCCACTATGGGGCGCCAGGCCGCCCTAACCCTTCGCCAAGCCAAGTCACCGGCCTCGACGCCGACTGCCACGCCGGCGACCGTCATCCGTGTCATCTTCCATACGGAGGTCAGGCTAGGCGGTACGCTGGTCAAACAATAGTCCCTCCTCCTGTACTCGAGCCCGTGATGGGCAGCCACTATCCCGACGACCGGCCCACCCCGCTCGCCAACCACTCCACGCACGGGCAGCAAGCTCCGAGGTCCCCCGAGCCTCTGACTCCAAAGCGGGTCAAAGCTACAGCAAGCTACAGGGCTCTGGACACGCCCCGCCACCACTCCACCAACTCTCATAGGGACGGGCGCGTCGCCTCACCACCACTGTGGCCGGGAGACGATGTCCCGCTAGCCTTCGCCATGCCCAACAGCTGACGCTGTCCACCTGTGGCCCCAAAGACAAGGAAAGCTATCGGCCCGAGGCTTCGACCGTAGAAGAAATTCACGACCCCTTCACGCATTATAGACACCCTTTTGTAAACCCCGTCCCTCCTCTTGCGGCTATAAAAGGGGGAGGACGGGGGCCCTTAGCGGGGAGGGGGCTCTGACTAGCATGATATTGCCACTCCACTCAATCAACCACGAGACTTGGGACCAGCTCCCTCTCTCAACTGCTTGTACACCCCTACCTACGAGCACTTCGGTGCAAGATAATACAAGACATCCTCCCCCCACTGGACGTAGGGCCTTCTCTTGCCCGAACTAGTATAAACCCTTGTGTCCATCTTGCACACCTTCTGGAGTTGGGAGCACGCACCACAAATTTACTGGTTGGCGCTAGGACCGCCAGTTCTAGCATGGACGGTTGGCGCGCCAGGTATGGGAGCTGTGCGTGTTTTCGCCTCCCTTCCCGCTAAGTTGAATGGCCAACGGCCGCAAGAGGTGTCTCAGGACACTTTCGGCCCCGACTTCCCCCTCCCCAGCCGCTGGAGCCGGGAACCGTGATCCGGTTCGGAGGCCTCGAGTTCATGTCGCTGGGTACCCAGTTTGACACGGAGCTCCTTCCGCCTAGGGCCTAGGAGTCTCCCGACGAGGCCCCGCGGCCCCATCATGGGCCGGCCCAGAGGCAGAGGCGCCGTGGCGCACGCCCCGCCGCACTCGGCAGTGCATCGCGCCACCTGGGACCTGGAGGAGGACCTGGCCACGCTGCATTTGGACGGCGGAGGTCGTCCCATCGTCCCGCCGACTGCCCCGCCACCTCCGCCGCTTGGCCTCACCAACGCCGCCGCCACGTGTGCGCCATCGATCTCCACCAACTCGGGGGCCCGTGGAGAGCCCCCCGCCACCAAGAGCGCTTTTCTAGGATCCGCACACGCCCGCCTGCACGCTGCTACCCCCGACTTCGAGGAGCGCTGCACTGTGGGCGGGAATGCATGATCCCGGTCCCGCTAGGCCCACGCCATACAAAGACTACCGGAGGCCATGGAGCCCTCATGGGTTAATGCCGGCGCATGCATATGCCTTCGGGTACCCCGATTCGTACTCACTGGAAGACATGTACGACCCTACCCACAAGTGCTTTCATATGGAGATCGATGATCTCGGCGATGGCAGCAACAGCAACGACGACAACCAAGATCACGACCCAAGCGCACCGCTAGACCGCTCCACCCCGGCGCGATGCCCGAGGAACCCGACACGCCTCGGCCGACAGCCAAGAGCGGCAACCCGGGCTGCATGGAGCCCCCCGAGGGTCGGCGACCGACAGCCACCCCCTCGTGGGCCGCGACACCCCACTATTGAGCGTATTCATTCAGAGCTTGGGAACAAGCTCAGCACGATCGCCTTTTGCTACGCAAAGATAGAAGCTGCCGAGCGTGAGCCCGCCGCGGGCGCTGCAACTCCAAGCCCCCCTCGCTGCGCGACAAAGACGCCCGCGACGTCCACACGAGGATCGCCAACGACGAGGGGCGAGCATCCCCCCATCTTCCAAAGGCGCTGAGCCAAAAATATCGCGTCGGGCGGGTTCTTCTCCTCCGAGCGATGCCGCCATCCACCCCGGGAGGGGCAACGGATTCGTGACGAGGTGCGGGGCTACATCGAGACCGCCGCGGCCCAAAGAAGTCGAAAAGTCGCCTCATGCCTTTGCGCCAGTGGGGACGAGGGAAGCCGAGGGCCACCCTCGAACAAGCGGGAGGCCTCGGGTTCATCGATCCGCCACGAAGGCCGGTCCGCGAGCGCATTCAAGACAACCGCGGTGGCCTCGACGATGGTGACGCTACGCAAATATCATCAACAATGCCGCGAGGAAGGCCGGCGCCGAACGTGGCCACTCACCACGCAGGGCGGCAGCGCGACAAATGACGAGGACCACGACGATGCCGATCCTCCCGGCCCCGTGCCTTCAAATGAGATCCGCAACGCCCGGTTTCCTTCCGCTTCCGCCAACCGGCCAACCTCACCAAATACTCGTGAGAAACAAAACTCGAGGTTCGGCTCAACGACTACTATTGGTATTTCTTAGCGAAAAGCAACAAATCCGCAAGCGCACGGAATTACCGTCGTAGCACTTCACCCTAAGTATTCAGTGGTATCGTATTTCCACGAGGAACGGAGGTATTTCTTCTAACTAGCTCGCTCAAGGACCACATAAGGGTAGAGTTGAAAAGGGGTAGTGCGTTCTTCTATGATTTAGGATCTCTATTCGAGGTAACCTTGCATACTACACTCTTGCTTCTTCACCGGATAGCACCTAGTCTCGCTAAGTGATGACGGCTAACACGCCTCTACGCCACACCCGAACGTGGGGGAATACAAAGGATGTTAGGGGCTGCCACCACCTAACACCTACCCCTCACCCGTGGAGTGTGAGGCAAATGAGGGTAACCTATAACTTAGACACCACGCCTACGCTATCGACACTATTCTAGCTGCCGGCCGTGAACATCCGCCTTTATCGAAGTCCTCTACTAGAACATCCGCTACTAAGGCAAGTAACAAACAATGAACCCACAAGAATGTAATGCACAAGATAACACGAATAGAGACTCACCACCATAGTTGAACACGGACCTTATACCCAAGCAAAGATATGGTCGTAGAGGTACACGCCGGGGAAGCCGACACGCCCCAAGCACTCAGCCTCCTCAACCCGTAAGCTAACCGGATCCGAGACAAGAGATGGCGTATACACGCCCGAGCCTCCTCTACTTTCCCTATCTCACCCCTACACTACAACTAGCTAGGCTAACTAGGGCCTCAGGCCTAGGCCTAGGCCCCTATGAAGTGGAGCTCATGAGCACTCTTGCCCTCTTGGTGGTTGCTTGATTGGATGATGGAATGAGGAGGGGTGAGGCCTCCTTTTATAGGTGGAGAGGAGGGGGGTTCCATGCATATTTGCCACCAAACCGACCTCCAAACCGACCGTCCGTGCACAAAGGAATCGAATCCAAGACGCCACCGCCTTTGAACGCTTCTGGAAGGCACCGACCAAAGCCGGACCCGCTTTTGGGCTTGCCGGTGGTGCGCCCGCACTATGGTGCGGCCATACCCTGGTTGGCTCCAATGAGGCCCATCTTTGGTGAGCACGCCGGCCTCATCGTTAGCTTTCTAAAAAGTCCTGATCACTAAAAAATGGAGTTCGTGATGCATCCTGGGCGTCCCAAATTACCGAAGAGTGCTCCCTACAGCCTAGACCGATTCGAGACTTGTTCGGCTTTCACTTCTTGGGCTCATGCTTAGTGTTTGTATCTATGTTTGGGACTCGATACTGCAACTAGGCCACTCATTCTTTTGAGCCTTTTTATGTATATTTTGTACCTCTTTATGTGTATATTTCTATGGATTTCGGGCATGTCCTCCTCGCAGTGGGTTGATCACCAAAACTTGTGGAACCGATTAGTTATAAGCTCTATTTCTAAGTTTAGTATTCATATTCCTTGATTTTATGAGAATGTTGGTGGTTATATTTAGGAGTTAAGGACCACCAACAAACTCCCCACACTTACCTCTTGCTCATCCTCGAGCAAAACTAGATGCAAAAAGTAGACATGAGCATAAAACCCTAAGATATACGGCTTTCATGAAAATTATTTCATCATATTTTACACAAGTGAGATATGTGGCATTGGCTAACATGTTTTTCTTGGGTTGTTGAAAAGTGGAATGGTTCTCAAAACAAAGTTATCTTCCCAAATTCTTATCTTAGCAACTTAGAGTTTTTGAAAATTTTAACAATAAAGCATAGATCACTTTATACTCCTCAAAAGGTACTCTCAAATCACTCAAATGTATATGATTCCTCACCAAGGCATAGCAAAGTCTTTGCCTTCTTTTTGTTTTTCCTACCTCTAAAAAGGTTTATGTGGAGCTTTGGGTAGGGATTATCAAGATGGCATACTTGCATTGCATATATTGTAAAGTCAAAACAAGGATCCAAGGAGAGAAGTGTCATACTCTTAGATCAAGATATGCATGTGTGCGGAAGATGATATGGTAAACACTATACTCCTTTTATAGATATGATCTCTCTCTACTATTTATTATTTTTGAGACATGGCTATCTTCTCTCTTTTTTTTGAATACATGAGCCTTTATGTGCTCATTATTTTTTTCATACTTTGGACCTTCATGTGTCTATATTTTTTTCTCTCTTTTTTTACACTTTTGCATAGCCCATGTCTTATCTTATAAACCATATATGTAGAGAGATCATAATCTTTTAAAACATGGAGTATGTATCTACTAAATGTATTTTTTTTGTGTCTACTCTAAGTGTAAGAGTAGAACATTTTGGTGGGACTAGATGGAAGGCATGTTTTTAAGTGCATCTCAATGTAGGAGCAGCACATATATGTGGTGTGTGTGTGATCTTGATGTTGGGAGCATGATAAATCTCTCGACATGGGTCACAAGACTTGACCAAACTCAATGCAATAACAAGCAAAGATATGTAGCAGGTTCAAAACCATGCAGGATGCATGTCATATTTGGCCTTGGTAGGAATTTCTTTACCAAATGAGGAATATGTGAAACTATTATTTTGTAATATATTTTTTTTTTAAAACAAATTCTCCAAGTACTTTGAATAGAATTGGTAGGATTTCTAGGTCCGAACCATATCACACCCCTCAACAACTTAGTTAACATGATTGTCCTATCAAAATATTTTCCCATAAGCATAATAATATGTAAATGGAATAAACTTCATGCAAGTTTATCTCAGAATATCATGATCATGTCACTTTTTAAAATATTTAAACTAAGTGTGGTTCATGAGATTGCAAAGAGGTAACATTGGTTTATTGAGTCTAAGTTTTATGATTAGATTTAAATTTATTTAAACTCAAGATTGTAAGGAGATGAGGGAGGTGTTGCACAAACCATCGCTTCTAGAGGAGAACTGAAGTAGAGATGGCTTGGCATGAACCAGAAGTTCAACTAGCCTTCTCTTGAGCTATCTGTCTTGTTCTCCTACATGAAGGATCATATGATTTTGTGCAATATGTTGAGGGGGGAGGATCTCAAATGTGTGTGTTAAGCTCGAGAGATCTCCCCACACTTATTCTTGTATCTATTTTTATTTAACAAAGAAACAAAAACAAAAAACAAGAAATAGCTCTACCAGCTTTTAACACTGAGCCTAAACTTTTATTATCATAATAACTTTTATTTTATTATTTTTATTATATTTATTTTATTTTATATTATTATTATAATTATATATTTTTATGGCAAAATAAAGTATGATCACATCCATGCTATAAAAAGAATTTAGATGCAAAAAGTCAAGTAGCATGGATCCAAACAAGATCGCCATATTAAATTTATTATCGTTATTTATTTTATTATATATATATATTTTTATTTTAATCACTATGCTTTTTACTCATACAAGGCTAAGATAAAGTTTTGTAACAAATTATAAGCCTTGGTTTATCTAATCAAAAGATTACTTTCATTATATATGAGACCAACTCAAAGTTTATTAACCAAAAATTCAACACCATGTCAAATTTTGATTAAAGAAGGCTATTTTAACCTAAGCACCATGTTTAATTTAAAAAAGCCTATAGATATATCTTAAGAATACATCCAAACCAGAGCACATGGCATAAATAATGAAAGCATAAATGAGCATGCTAAAATTTTCATGAAGATAAATATGAGTAAAGGAGTTGGTGATTATTTATTACATTTGCATACCTGAGTATATTTACCGACAGTAGATGTAGAGATGAAGCTTTGATCCTTGCTGATGGTGGCTTGGTCGTAAATGGTCCAACTCAGGTGATCAACAAGGCTTAGGTTACACACACAAATCGTGTGTATAGGCCATGGGCCTTGGTGATAAGCAGCAAAGGGGAGCATCTATTTTTTTTTCTATCGGATACTTTTTTTCTCTCTTTTTTTTCCTTTTTTTCAATTTTCAAACTTCTCCCTTTTTTTAATTTTCTCTCATCTCTTTTTTTTCTTCTGTGGCTTTCTTCTTTTTTTTCTTTTTTTTAAGCAAGAGTGAGCTAGCACTTTCTTAATCAAGACGGTCTTTGGTGTGTTTAGAGCTTGTAGTGAGAATCTCACTATCCTCCCCCACACTTAGACTTTTGTGAAAAAGTCAAGTGTGCCATGTGTTTCTCCACCAAAACCATAAAAAATGTGCACTAGGTGCAGCTCCATGGTCTCCTCAGCTGCCGCATGTACCTTTGTTCTTCTCAATCTTTAACCCGAAATGGTTAGCAACCAAGAATACCCAAAGGTGCATGCTATCTTGACAACATGTTCTTGCACCCTTCTTTTTTTAATTATTGACAAGAAAAGTTGTGTAAATTTTTTTAATGGTAATCCGTAACTCCGGCGGTGCTTTTGTTTACTTCGTCATAAGCTTGACCGTGGAACTTCATCCTGCAGGCTCTCAATGGTGGTATAGTCCCCATCTTCACCACCAAGTGTTTAGCATTATCATTCTAGCTGCAAGGTTAGTACCACAATGCATATATAATATTTGTAGTGCATATGATAAATAGAGGCATCCATGACCACTCTCTTAAAAAGTTTGAAAAACAAGGATCAAGAGGTGGTTTGGATCCTTGTAGAAGCACGTGGCACTAAGTGAGATGTCCATGGCTCAAGCCGTTTTTTCTTCCTCAAGCGAAAGTCATGACTATCAAGAATAATGCTTGGATGGCCGAGGGACATAGCTTGGGTTCAAGTGAGGGTATTGATGGATGTCGGTTCACAAGGATGAAAGAAAAGCTCAGGTGAAACAAATAGGGATATGAATTTCACCTCCCTCGAACAAGTCACGGTTGGGATCATACTTCGCCATCGAGATTTTTAGGCAAGGTTTAGGAGTGGTGGAAGCAATCTGTCCCAACTTCTCACTAAGGCTCCTATGGGATGGTTTTTCTTGAAAAAGTGTTTCCAAAGGGCAGCCTATGAGAAGTTCAAATTCGAGATGGCACGGATGTAGAAATCTAAGCTTAACCTCAGTTTTGTCTATATGATTGGCATAGCTTTTTTCGCGCCCAAAAAGAATCGAGGTATTGCCATAACCCTCGAATTGGATGGGAACTCCGAAGATGAATTACTCCCTTCCTTCCGTGCTCCTGTTTGGGTGAGGGCCCCAAGGATTTGGCTTTAGCTAAAAGGGCTCCTCAAAGCATGATATGCCCTTATCATGGAGGGATCTAGTTTCTATGACGGAAGAAGTATGTGTGTCTAGGAGTTTTCAAAGAACTTCACATGTTCCATCAAAGGTCTATGTGTAAAATGACCTCCAGTGGGTACGTCTAGGCATAGGTCAACATCCATGTCAAGACCCGAATCAAAAGAGACGCAATAAAATACCATCGGGTAAAAGACAAGTCTGGGCTAGAGTGTATTAATACTAAAAATCTGGCCCAAGTTGCACCTATGGACTCCTTCTCGGCTTGCTCAAAATTAAGGATTGCCCTTGGTAGAGAGACAAAATAAGACATAGGGAAGAATGCAAAACAAAAATTGTCTTTTAAGTCCTTCCTATTCCCCATTCATACATCCTACGGCAAGAGTGTACCATTGCTCCACCTCCCCCATGAGAGAGAATGAAAACAATTTCCACTTTAAAATTTTCCTCAAAATCTCGCAAGTAATTGTTCGGGTTTTCATTTTCATGTCCCGAGAAGGGTCATGCCCGAACCATGGCTATTAAGCCAGGGTGGAGTTTATAACTAGATGAGTATTTTTTGGAGAAAATGATGGCTCAGTGAACTCCCCCTTAGAAAAAGAAAGGTTTTGAATAGGAGTGGAATTCATAGTAAATGGGATGTGGGTGGAAATATTTATTTATTTTTTGATAAAGAATAAAAAAGAAAAGATACGAGATACGAGGACAAGCTAGGTTTGAAGGAAATACGGCAAATCGTTCCCCGACAACAGCGCCAGAAATGCTTGTTGGTATTTCTTAGCGAAAAGCAGACAAATCATGAGCGCACGGAATTACCGTCGTAGCACTTCACCCGAAGTATTCAGGGTATCGTATTTCCACGAGGAACGGAGGTATTTCTTCTAACTAGCTCGTCCAAGGACCACACAAGGGTAGAGTCGAAAAGGGGTAGTGAGGTTCTTCTATGATTTAGGATCTCTATTCGGAGGTAACCTTGCATACTACACTCTTGCTTTGGGCACCGGATAGCACCTAGTCTGCTAAGTGATGACGCCTACCCTCTACTCCACACCCGAACGTGGGGAATACAAAGGATGTTAGGGCTATCACCACCTAACACCTACCCCTCACCCGTGGAGTGTGAGACAAACGAGGGTAACCTATAACTTAGACACCACGCCTACGTTATCGATTACTATTCTAGCGTCGGCCGGAACATCCGTCTTTATCGAGTCCTCTACTAGAACATCCGTTACTAAGACAAGTAACAGACGAACCCGCAAGAATGTAATGCACAAGATAACACGAATAGAGACTCACCACCGTAGTTGAACACGGACCTTATACCCAAGCAAAGACATGGCCGTAGAGGTACACATCGGGGGAGCCGACACGTCCGGCACTCCACCTCCTCAACCCGTAAAACCGGATCGTAGACAAGAGATGGCAGACATGCCTGAACCTCCCTCTACTTTCCCTCTCTCACTCCCTACACTACAACTAGCTAGGCTAGCTAGGGCCTGGGCCTAGGGCCTAGGCCCCTATGAAGTGGAGCTCTTGAGCACTCTTGCCCTCTTGGTGGTTGCTTGATTGGATGATGGAATGAGGAGGGGTGAGGCCTCCTCTTTATAGGTGGAGAGGAGGGGGTTCCATGCATATTAGCAACCAAAACAACCTCCAAACCAACTGTCCAGGTACAGTGAATCAGAATCCCGCACGCCACCGCCTTTGGAACGTCGGTGGGAGGCAACCGACCAAAGCCGGGCCCGTTTAGGCTTGCTGGTGGTGCGCCCACACCAGGGTGTGGCCGTACCCTGGTTGGCTCCAATGATGCCCATCGTTGGTGAGTGAGTCGGCCTCGTCGTTAGCTTTCCGAAAAAGTCCTGGATCACTGAAAACGGAGTTCGTATGCATCCCGGGTGTCCAAATTACCGAAGAGTGCTCCTCGCAGCCCTGACCGATTCGAGACTTGTTCGAGCTTTCACTTCTTGGGCTCATGCTTGGTGTTTGTATCTATGTTTGGGACCCGTGATACTGCGTAACTAGGCCACTCATTCTTTTGAGCCTTTTTATGTATATTTTGTACCTCTTTATGTGTATATTTCTATGGATTTCGGGCATGTCCTCCTGCAGGTGGTTGATCACCAAAACTTGTAGAACCGATTAGTTATAAGCTCTATTTCTAAGTTTGGTATTCATATTCCTTGATTTTATGAGAATGTTGGCGGTTATATTTAGGAGTTAAGGACCGCCAACAACTACCTAAGCGTGCCCGGTGGGGCGGTGCGGGACGACGACACGTGCTCATCATCCGCAACCTTCCCTCCACCTAGGCGATGCCGCGAGCTTGGCCTGAGCACCTCCCTACCCGCACAATCCACGACCGTCCGATCTGGTCAAGGTCTTCGTGGGGGAACTTTTTAGGGCACATATGTGCGTCCCGAAACTCATGGGACCTCCGCAGCCTACCGCCAGAAGACCGACGAGTCAGGCCAAGGGACTTCATCCGACGCTTCTCGAAGAAATGCACCGAGCCGCTCAACGTGGGCCGACACCACCATCATCGGGCCGTGTTCCTAGACGGTGCACGACTGCAAGGGAGCTCATCCACGAGCTGGGCCGGAGGATGCCGGCCACCGCCAATGAGCTGTTCGAGGTGGCGACAAACTTTGCCCCTCCGGCGAGGAGGCGCGGGAGCGATCTTTCACGCCGCGCCAACGACAAAGGGAAGCGGAAGGATGGAGATGCCGAGGGGGATGCATCCCGCAACCCCAAGAAAAACAAGAGGAACAAAGCGGAAGGGAAGAAGAGCAAGAAGGAGGCGGACTCCGAGGATGACCTCGCCGGCGGTCGGCCCGTGAAAAGGCCCCGAGGTCCCCCCGGCCCGGGGCTGACACGACATGCTCAAGAAGCCCGCCCCTTTCCACAAGTTCCCCGTCAAGCACACCATGGAGGAGTGTGACTTTGGCCCCGCTCTACTTAAGCTCCCCCCGCCCGAGGACAAGAAGAAGAAGAAGGAAGAAGGCAAAGGGCGACGGATTCCCTAAGTCCACGACGTCTTCATGATCATCGGAGGGCTGCGGTGAACCCTCACCGCACGATCTGACAACGCAAGCGCCCGCAAAGTCTTCTCGGTGCGCCCGAGCCCTCCACAATACCCGCATGGTCCGACCGACGCCATCGCCTACAACCTCGGCGACCATCCCCATCCCCACGTGCCGAAAAAAAAAGGTACCCCGATCGTCGTGGTCGACCCCCATCATCGGGTACGTGCGGCTCACCAAGGTGTTGATGGACGGCAGCACCTCAACATCCTTCTACACCGAGACCCTCGGCCTGGCGGGGATTGAGCGCCCGCAACTTCGACCACTCCAGCCCCCCCTCAGGAGGCAAAGTGCCCGCAAGCGTGCTCGCTCCTCGGGCGTCGACCTTACGGTCTTCTTTCGGACGCCATCGAACTTCAAGTAGGAGGTCATCACCTTCGACATGGTTGCCTTCCAAGGAACCTATCACGGCATCCTTGACGTCCCGTGTGCGTGAAGTTCATGGCCGTCCCCCACTACACCTACCTCCTCAAGATGATGCCCCCCCAACGGCGTCATCACCGCCGGCTCCTCCTACGAGCACACCTTCAATCGCGACGTGAGACGATCGAAAGCACGCTGAGGCCATGGCGCCGTCCGAGGCACTATTATGCTGCGCCCACAATCGGCACCTTCGAGCCGTCCGACGGGTAAAGGAGGTCCGGTCGATCCCGCCTCCCCGTCCGGCAAGGCGGTGAAGATCTAAGACCCATCGACCCCAAATAGTGTTGTGCTCGTCGACTTTCTCCGCGAACATCGACATCTTCGCGGGAGTCCCTCGACATGCCGCATTCCGAGGGGATGTCGCCGAGCACTTCCTTGATATCGTGGGCGATCCAAGCCTAAGAAGCAAATACTACACGCCGATTCGACGGGAGAAGCGCCAGGCCATCTGCGAGGAGGTGAACAAGCTTTTGGCCGGATTCATCAAGGAAGTGTTCCATCCCGAGTGGTTGTCTAATCCCTATACCGTTAGGAAGAAAAGTGGGAAGTGGAGGATGTGTGTAGACTACACCAGCTTAAATAAAGCATGTCCGGCTGTCCCTTTTCCTTTGCCACGTATCGATCGATAGTTGACTCCACCTCGTGGTGCGAACTCTTATCCTTTCACGACGCCTATTCCTAAGTACCACCAAATCAAGATGAAGGAGTCCAATCACCGCGACGCCCTTCATCACTCCTTTGGCATGTTCTCCTGCTACATAACAATGTCTTTCGACTTAGAAAACGCTCTGAGCCACATACCAACGTTGCATGCTCTCCGCCGCCTTTGGGGATCACAATGGGAGACCGTGAGAAGCTTTGTCAAGACCAGAAGGCCGACAAACCTCATCGCTGACCTCGAGGTTGCTCTTCGTGTCTTAAAGCCAAGAGCGCCAAGCTCAATCCCGAAAGTGTGTGTCTTCTGGGTCCCCCCGAGGCATGCTCTTAGATTCATCGCTCCAAAGCACGACATCGCCCAACCCGAGAAGGTGGTCGCGGTGACTAGTATGGGGGCGATCAAAGATTTGAAAGGGGTGCAACGGGTCATGGGCTGCCTTATGCTCACCGCCATCTCATGGCTTGAGAGAAGGGCCTGCCCCCTGTACCACGCCTCCCGAGGAAGTCGGAGTAGACCACCGAGGCCCGTGGAGGCCCTCGATAAGCTCAAAAGCAGCCCTCACTGCCCCTGACTGGTCCTCTCCGGCCGAAGGTGAGCCCTCCTCTTGTATGTCGCCGCGGCGAGCCCAAGTGGTCGGGCCGGCTATAGTTGTTGAAAGATGGGGAAGAAGGCCACGCCTGCTTGGGTCCAAAGGCCGGTTTACTTCATCGGCCGAGGTGCTGTCGAGACCAAGATCCGCTACCCGCGGATCCGTAGGAAGGCTTTACGCCGTGGTTCTTACTCGACGCAAGCTCCCGACACTACTTTGACGCCCACCCGGTGATGGTGGTCTCCTCCTTCCCGTTGGGAGAGATCCTCCAGAACCGGAAGTCTTAGGACGGGATTCGCCAAGTGGTCTGTCGAGCTCATGGGAGAGACTCTCTCTACACGCCGAGGAAGGCCATCAAGTCCTGTGTCTTAGCGGATTTCCTTTGGCGAATGGGACCGACACCCAGCTCCCACCGCCGGCTCCAGCGGAGGCCGACCATGTACTTCGATGATCCTGATGATGAAGACCGGAGCCGGGCGCCCTCTTCTTCGCCTCCTCCCTGGGGTACATATGCGTACGCGGTCCGGGCTTATTTCCCCCGGGCTTCAAACAACATGGCAGAGTACGAGGGCCTCCCTCAACGGGGTTGAAAAATCGCCATCGAAGCTCGGCGCCGCCTCGACGCTCGAGGGGACTCTCGAACTCGTCATCGACCATGGCCGCGAAGGACTCAAGCCGCCACGACTCCCAAGATGGACGCCACAAAAGCCGCGGCGCGGGTCCGATGACAAATTAACGGCCTCGAGCTTCAACCACACGCCGCCGTGAGGTATAATGAGGCCGCCAACGAGCTCGCCAAGATCGCGGGGCAGGGAGAGCTCCCGCTCCTCCGGACGCCTTCACCAAGGATCTCGGCCCCTCCGCCAACTTCGAGGAATGA
>JADLZL010000346.1:0-28391 GCA_015844335.1 Chrysopogon serrulatus | reverse complement strand
GGGCGTAGGGGTTTCTTTTGGGGGGAGGCCGCCCGGCATTTTCCTTGGGGCCGGCCGGCCCACCACCTTTTCCTCTCGGGCCTCCGCTTGTCGTGGTGTTTTCTTGATCCTTGTAGAGCCCAATGGTGTATGTTTCCGTCGTGGTTAAGTTTCGTTATCCGTTTGATAGTTAGGCCCCGAACAATCCCTCGCAAAATAATAATTCACCAAAACTCGTGTAATTTGTCAGATAAAACCCTAGACTTCTCTAGTTACAAGTGTATTGACTATTTATCATGTTTATTGCACTATTAAATGTTGACGCTATCCACCGTCAACAAGCTCCCCCAAGCTTACCTTTGCTAGTCCCTTAGCAAAGCCTAACGACTAAACTTGGACCAGGAGTTGCTACAATGCTTTCACTCCTCAAAAGTACACATGCCTTCAAATAGAAATTCTCCTCCGGTTTAGACAAAACTGCTCTAACTTTTAAACATACCCGTTTTACCTTTAACTATGGTGCTTTTCAACTTTCGCGTGGGTCTTGAGTAATTGAAAGATAGAATAATCAAGTCAAGCACTATGTCTCAAATTCTTCACTCAACCAATATTCTGGAGTTTTTGTAAATTTTTGAAATAAAACTCAAAACTTAATTGTATGACACTCTCAAGTCTCTTATTATATGTGGTATTTGTGGATCTCACTGAGGCATTAATGATGTCATGCCTTCCTACAACTAAGGATTATAGTGGAGCTCATAGGAGTGGTATTAAAACAAGGATGAACATACTTGCAATGCATATATTGTAAAGTCAAACAATGGATCCAAAGAGAGTAAAGTCATACAATCAAACCAAGATGTGCATGTGTATGGATTATGGTGGATAAGTGAATATATGGTGGCTAAACCTAATTCTACTTTTGTTCTTTGAAAATAAATCTCTCTCTCTTGGACTTAGAACTTTCGCAGGAAATCATGGGCTATCTTTATTCTTCTTCTTTTTTCTCTCTTTTTTTTCTTTCTTCTTTTTTTCAGGGAGGCGAGTATCTAAGTACCCATTGTTTTAATTACTTGGACACCTGTCCAATTTTTTAACTCCCTCTTTTTTCCAATACCTTTTCTTTTGCATAGCCACATACATCCTTTGAATACAATGTAATTGGAGAGATAACAATAAGAACTTAGAGCATTATACGAGGGGTTGTCCTATAGGGTATATTTTTTTGGGTGTTTACTCCCAAAGTAGGAGAAAAACATTTTTTTATGGTGGATCTAAATGAAAGTGGAAAATAATTGCGGTTACTCCCGCAGTAGGAGCAATGCCTATGCAGTAGAGTGTGTAAGCGATCTTGATTTTAAAAGCATGACAAGACTCTCATAAGGTATACACAAAGGTTGACTGAACTCAATGCAATGCAAGCAGCATGAATGAATAAAGGTTTTCCTATTCTAAATGTTTATCATATATGGCTTTGGTAGGAATTCAAACTTTGTCATACAAGAGCTCATCATGTAAGATTGTTAGTTTTTAAAAGATAAATCTCCAGAACTTAGTATTGCTAGGAATAAGATAAATAGCAGCTCAGACTTTCTCATATCATATCCCTCAATCACCTAGACTTAGTTCAAGCATATGCCTCTACAAGTTTCAGGTTCAGAGTAAATTCTTATATCAAAATATTTATACCCAAAACTCGGGAGAATTTAAGGTTAAAAACTAGGCACTTAAAAGGAATTATGGTAGAGCAACTATTCATCATCTCCAAGATAAAATTTATTGTTCTTCAGTTGACTTTTAAACTAGATAGAATTGTGAACACACTCTATGATCACACCTGTTAACACTGGATTTTGGTAAAGACCAATGACAGGTGGGCCGATTCGGTAAAGTCTATGAGAAAGCAGAAATCCAACGTGTTCGGCAAATAAGTGTGCGGTCGGCTAACTTTGAGCTATTCGGCAAGCGTATATGCTATTGACTACGGGTGATTCGGCAAACATTGGTGCGGTCGGCTATCTTTGAAGACGGTGGCTCCATTCGGGAAGCGAAAGGTGGCAAGCGTGAAGCCGAATAGAAGAAAAAACGTGATGATCAAGGACTCCGAGGAAAATTATAGCAAGAGTCTCGCCATACTTTTGAGTTACCTTTAAAATATTGTGTAAGTCGTAATCTCTTAGGATTCATGTTATGTCCAGGGTATAAATATAGACCCTCGACCATTGTAAAAGATATTCACAATCAAATCAATACAACCGCCCCGTGCCACGTTTTGAGTCCTTTTTGTCGTGTCGCCGAAGTTCTTCTTCGAGGAGCCATCGATCCGTCGACCTCCGTAGTTCCGCAACCTTGCTATCATGTCTAGTATCATGCGGTGGATTTAGATCTTGATGCAAGTAGTCTTGTTCGTCTCGATGGGATGGCCGTGCGGCAGGCGTCTACTTGATGATCAAGAAGTCTTTGCTTATGCTTTATTTATCTCGACTAGATGGCCGTGCGGCAGGCGTCCGCTTGATAGCCTAGCAAAGCAAGATAGTTATCGGTTCTTGGTTAGATCCGCGAGCCGTGGGCGGCAAAGCTAGGATTTGGCTCAAGGATCGGTTATCGGCTCTATTAGATTTGGCAAGATCTAGTAGATTCATTAAGTTATCACGTGTTGCATGACTTTAATATTTTATTTGTAACACTCTTTTGCCCAATCTAGATTGATTGGTTTCGGCTCTTTATTTTATAGATCTATTTGCTATATGGTTTTCTCATGTTATGATGATAGATAGATCATGTGTTTACGTAGCGAATAAGGTCAATCTAGATTGTTACATGTTGCGGGTTCTTGCACGTTAGAAACTTTTAGACTTCGATAGGATCGAGTGTCGTCGCGCGGCAATCTGTGTCCTTGATTAGTTTATTCGTGATAACTTGTATGTTCCTTCTTCATGGACCCCGAGTCGGCTGTATTGCCGAGCTTGGTTATGCCTCAATTCATGGTTAACTTTCACTTGTTCAAATATGTCTTCTTATGCATGCATGTTCGGTAATCAATACACTACGTGTTTCACCTTCATATTAGCCGAATGAATCGTATGCATGATTGGCGCATGCCTTCTATAGTCGTATGTCGCCGTAAGTGGCTTCGGGGCCGTATATACGGAACTATGCGGTCTCATCCGACACGTTCCGATTTTGTATTTAACAGTTTCTTTGTCCCTTGTCGGTTTTTTTTTTTCGGTCAAACCGACCGGCACGCTCCGGATCTCCAAACCGTGGCGGTGTCCGATTGAAGTCACGCTTTTCGGGCTTGCTTTGTGTGCTTGGCGCGGTGCGATTTTGTGCCAACACACTTTTTGCACGCCCAAAGGGACCATCTCCCCGATTCAAGATGTCGGACGTCAATAACAATCATGTTCGGACGTGACACCGGATGAATTGCCACCCATTGAGAGCTACGATGGAGCAAGCATGCGAGCAATACAAGCATAAATGCTTAATGTCTTTCTCCAAGAATAAGAGCAACAAGATTTTTCGAAGCGCCATTGCCAAGGGTTCTTCTTGCACATCAAACTGATTACTCAAGAAGAAGAAGCTCAAAAGGTATCGATTTGGTCCATAAAGCCTTGGCGGATACCATCGAGAACCACAACACGGCCTTTCTAAATACTTTCCGAGTAATCATGGCTAATACCTTCGGCCAAAGCTGCCGATAAGTATTTTGAAGAGGGTGTGGGACCAATTCGTGGACCAGTGCTTTTCAACATTCCAAAATATCAAGAGAAGCAAGTCAAGATGCGGAACATCCGAGTTAACAAAGATGAAGCGTAAAAATCATGAAAAACATCCACCTCCTACCTATGGCCAAGTGGCATTTGGCACTACCGAAAGAGTACCGTAATCCGCCTACAAGATATCTCCAAAGATCAAACAAAGTTACAAAGGAACATGTATGGGGATGGATATCATGAGTTCACCGACTATACTGCTCTAGATGCTCTACCGAATCCGGGATATAAAAGTGCAACAGGGATACCATCTGGAGGGCAGGCACGTGAAACTCCAAAGACAGACATTGACTTAATCATGCAAAGGATGGCTGATATGATGCAACATCGCTCGGCCTAAAGCCAAAGAATCAATCCTATTCGCACAAGTCCGCATACCCGTAAATGGTATAACAGGTTGCACTACCAGCAAGGGTGAAGCCACCAACGGACTTAACCAAATTTTTCTGGGTCGATGATACAAGTACCACAGAGCATATTAGCCGATACCCGATACGGCTTGGGGAGGCGTCCCACGACTAAGCTTGGAGGATTCGGTATTTTCCATTGTCTCTCACAGCCCCAAAATTTCACTTGGTTTACTTCTCTACCAAATGATTCTATTGGTACTTGGGCGAACTTGAACGGAAGTTTCATGCTTATTTCTTCACCGGAACTACTGAAAAGAAGCCGGGTAGACCTTACCAGCTTTAAGGCGTAAAGCTAATGAGACACCACAAGAATATCTTCGCATTCGAGAAACTAAGAGTCTTTGCTTCTCGCTTAATTTACCGCACGATCGGTTGCCCGGAATAGCAATAGCGAGGGATGCTTTGCCGAATGTCGTGGAGAAGCTATTCGGCATGGAATTTGATGATCTTGGTCAACTCGCCGTAGATTAGCTGTCATGAGTAATCGTGGCTCGGGGTTTCGGAAGGGATAACCGCTATCGAAGGGTAATGTTGCTAGTGAGATGTATCGAGTTTCTGGAAGAAGCAACCGAGTACGAGGATGAAGATGAAATAGTCTGCAGCCGAGTTGACTTGGGACAAAGAACCTACCCAAGTAAGTCGGTGGGCTGAAACAACGAAAAAGGGACTTATGATTTTGATGTGTCCAAATCGGATAAACTTTTTGATCTGTTGGTGAGGGAAGGATGCATCAAGCTACCGGAGGGGCATCCCATGCTACGCCTGAAGGGGTGAGAGATAAGAGATATTGTGGTTATCATAACACTAATTCTCACTCCATCAATGATTGCCGAGTGTTCGAGTTCGGATTCGAGAAGGCAATTCAGGAGGGACATCTCGAAATTTGATGGCAAGATGAAGATTGATGGCAAACCTTTCCCTCGAACATGATTTCTTTCTCTGTCGGAATGGTCTCTGCAGATGACCCTAAAGGCAAGGGAAAAATGAGAGTGTTGACATCGAAAAGAGCTCGAAAAAAATGGTACTTGTAGACCCCAATCGGCGATTATTACTGCCGAAGAATTGAAAGAGAAAGTTCGGTTCAAATATAGCCGAACCGAAAGAGGTGAAACGCCCGTGCCAAGGGTGACATCACGAGTCTTGCTGAATAAATGGCGAGGGCAAAGAGAGCAAGAATATTATGAAGAACAAAAGTTCTTAGAAGAACGGTGGAGATATGAAGAAGAGATGTACCACCGAGAACAAGAAGAACACATGAGGGAACTAGAGCAGTCTCATTGGGGTTGTTCATTCTTTAAACATTGTTGGAATGAAGGCTTGAAGTTGTTTGCTAGAAACAATTGCCCAGAATGCAGTGATCAGTATTATGGCTACAGGCAATCTCGAGTCAACCACCGACCAGTCCATGAAAGACTTGGAGCTCAATTTCCTGAGGACGATCGGCGTATAAAATTAAATGACTGTGATCATCGGAGGAAGAGATTCGCGGATCAGCATTGGGTTCATCCTCAAGAGCACAAAGAGGAAGGAAATACTCATGGATATAGATGGCGAGAAAGGGCAATGGTGCCCTCCGGGGTTGAGGAAAAGTCGAAGAGAAGAGTGCAAAATGTTGAGAAATAAAGAGCCGGAACAGTCAGCCGCAGAAGAGAGAAGAAGGAATGACGTCCAAAGAAGAAATCCGATGAGAAGGGTCCTTCGGGGGATGCATGCATGGCTTTCTTCCTCCCATCGAATTCATAGCTCCCGACAATCAAGAAGTACAAGAGGAGATTTACTCGATTTTGATGAAAGTGAGTTTCGTGGATCTAATGGCTCGGCTTATACTAACACGACAAGCAACTTTTGACAAGCCGGCCAAACATCGTCACTTGAAACCGCTTTTACGTGAAAGGATATGTCAATGGGAAGCCTCGACCAAGATGTTCGTTGATGGAGGAGCTGCTATCAATATAATGCCATATTCCACATTTAGAAAGCTCGGGATGACGGATGAAGATTTGCTTAAAACCGACATGATCCTTAGAGACTTTGCTGGCAATCCTTCTGACACTCGAGGAGCTGTGCATGTTGAGTTGATGATTGGGTCTAAAACCCCGATCACTACGTTCTTCGTCATTGACGGCAAGGGAGCATACAGTTTGCTTCTTGGGAGAGACTGGATTCATGCTAATTGTCAGTATTCCTTCAACCATGCACCAAATCCTTATTCAATGGATAGGGGGATGACGTGGAGATCATACATGCCGATGATTCGGTAAGTGTGGCTACTTCGAGCCAGCTTCTTACCGAATATATGATGGTGTTGATTGTTTCTCCGGCAAAGTATGGAAAGAAGGTCCCGTTAATGTATTCAACAGGATCAACAACCCGATCCAAGCGAAATCGGCTCGAACAAAGAATTTTTGATGGGTAACCCAATCGATGGCAACAAAGGAAAGTTGGGACACGGTTTTATGTCGGCCGACAAATTAGAAGAGATAAATGTTGGCGATGATTCCAAATTAAGGCCGATGTACATTAGTGCAAATTTGAGTCCGGAATATAGAGAGCAATTAGTAAATCTTCTGAAGGAGTTTAAAGATTGCTTTGCTTGGGATTATACAGAGATGCCGGGACTGGATCGTTCTATTGTTGAGCATCGATTACCTATTAAGTCGGGGTATCGACCTTATAAACAACCTCCGAGGAAGATCTATAAAGAAGAGGTACTGGCGATGTGAAGAAGGAGGAGATTGAAAGGCTATTGGAAGCAAACTTCATTCGGTGCGGTACGCAGATTGGATTTCGAATATAGTTCCCGTTTACAAGAAGAATGGGAAGATGAGAGTTTGTATAGACTTCGAGAGATCTTAACAAGGCCACTCCAATGGATGGGTATCCGATGCCAATTGCCGATTTGTTAGTAGACGCAGCAGCCGGGTATGAAGTTATTAGTTTTATGGATGGTAATGTCTTTGGCTATAATCAGATCTTCATGGCAATAGAAGATATTTCAAAAAACGGCTTTTAGGTGCCCCGGCCACATTGGTTTATTTGAATGGATTGTAATGACGTTTGGATTGAAGAATGCCGGTGCAACTTATCAAAGAGCCATGAATTACATATTTCATGAGTTGATCGGTAAAATTGTGGAGATCTACATTGATGACGTAGTAGTCAAATCTAAAGACTACGTAAGACACTTAGCTGATCCGAGGAGAACTTTGGAATGCACTAGAAAACATGGTTTAAAGATGAATCCAAACAAATGTGCTTTCGAGTATCAATTTGGAGAGTTCTTGGGATTCCTTATTCATAAAGGAGGAATTGAAGTTGGAAAAAAAAGAGCATGGAGGCGATAGATAAAGTTGTCCCTCCGACCAATCTCACGAAATTACAGTCCACCTTTCGGCAAGATCAATTTAAGAAGAAGGTTCATTTTCAATTTATCGAGAGAGGATCTTGCCCTTTTCTCCATTATTAAAGCTCAAGAGGAATCAAGAATTTGTATGGGGTGACGTGCAACAAAAGGCTTTTGATGAAATTAAAGAATACATGAAGGCACCACCAGTTTTGGTACCTCCACAACTTAGTAAGCCTTTCAAGTTGTGCGTGGCGGCCGATACCCTATCGATAGGATCGGCCCTCATGCAAGAGTATGAAGGGAAGGAGCGAGTTATAGCTTATCTTAGCCGAAAAGCTGTTAGACCCGGAGACAAGATATTCGGCTATGGAAAAACTATGCTTGTGTGTGTATTACTCATGTACCAAGCTTCGGCATTATTTGTTAAAAGCCGAATGCGTGATTATTTCAAGTCATGATGTAATCAAACATATGTTGTCAATGCCAATTTTAAATGGGAGAATTGGCAAGTGGATTTTAGCTTTGTCGAATTTAATTTAAAATACGAATCGGCAAAAGCGGTGAAGGGTCAAATTATTGCTGATTTTATTACGCAACATCATGACCTTAGCACCAAAGATAGTAGGCATTGTACCTTGGACTCTATTTTTCGATGGTTCATCCCTGCAAAGAAAGGTGGGGGCGGCATTCTATTAGTTTCTCCATAGAGAATAACTTTTTGAGTATGCTATTCCCATTGAATTTCATGTGACTAACAATCAAGCGTAGTATGAAGCATTGCTTAGAGGGCTTCGGCTTCTTGTAGAGATAAAAGCCGTCATTTGTTGAAATCTTTGGAGACTCGAAATGGTGATCAACCAGTTGGTTGGCCAATATGAGTGTAAGAACGACGCTAAGAGAATACTATGAGGAATGCCGGAAACTTTTAAAAAGCTTTCGGGTAGCAACCTTGCATCATATCCCTAGGGGGGGCATAATGAAGAAGCAAATAGGTTGGCCCAAACGCTTCGGATATCGTGAAAATCAAGAAGTCTTCACTATAGGAGAGAATATTCCAGATCTTGATCGGGTGGTTGGCGATTGGAGACATGAAATCATCAAATATCCGAAGGATCCATCGCAGAGTTACCCGAAAAGCTCAGTACAAAGCCCTTAAGTTCGTCCTTCTCAATGATCACTTGTATTACAAATCTATAGATGGAGTATTGCTCAAGTGTCTAAGCCAAGAAGAGGCCGAAAGGTGATGTATGAAGTGCATGAAGGATTATGCGGTGCACATCGGTCGCCTTACCGAATGAAGTGGATAATTCGAGAACTGGTTATTTTTGGCCAACTATGTTGGAAGATTGCTTTGATTATTATAAAGGGTGTCATGATTGTCAAAAATTTGGCAATATTCAAAAGGCTCCGGCATATTCATTATGAACCCAATAATCAAACCTTGGCCATTTAGAGGATGCGGTATAGATTTAATTGGTCGATACATCCTCCTTCTAGCAAAGGACATAAGTTTGTGCTCTTGGCCACGGATTATTTTACCAAGTGGGTCGAAGCTATTCCATTGAAGAAAGTCACGTCGAAAAATATGATCGGTTTCGTTAAAGAGCATATAATTTATAGGTTTGGAATTCCTCAAACTATAACGACCGATCAAGGGACTCAGTTCACTTCTTTGGAGTTTTGTGACTTTCTTTGAAGACATGGGAATTAAGTTTGTATAATTCTTCTCCTTATTATGCACAAGCCAATGGTCAAGCGAAGCATCAAATAAGATTATGATTAAGATCATTCAAAAGAAGATTGATGAGAAGCCAAAAAGATGGCATTCGGTTCTCAATGAAGCATTGTGGGCTTATCGGATGGCTTGTCATGGGTCAACTCAAACATCTCCTTATGAATTGGTTTATGGGCATCAGTCGTCTTACCATGGGAATTGCAATCGTTTCAAGAAGAGTTATGTTGCAAAAGGATTTGGAAAAAGAGGATTATACAAATTTGATGGTAGACAATTGGAAGATTTACATTTTATTCGCCTCAAGGCATTGGAAAATATTGAGAAGAATAAAATACGTGTTGCCCGGTATTATAACAAGAAAGTTAGAGAAAAGCAATTCTTGAAAGGTGACTTGGTTTGGAAAACTATACTTTGCCGATTGGATCGAAAGACGGGGCATTCGGCAAGTGGTCTCCAAATTGGGAAGGGCCCTTTCGGGTAGAAAAATGCGTGCACGGCAATGCATATATTTTGAAGACTTTGTTTGGGGAAGAATTTACGAGCTATCAACGGACGATATCTTAAGAAATATTACCCCAATGATCGAAGTTGGTTCAGAAAAGAGAATTTGAATCAAACAAATGATGAGATAACATCACCTTTAGTGAAAAAAATATGAAGTTGGTAAATAGCCGATACGATTCGTGTCGCCTTCAGTTCAAAATATAACCGAATGATCTTATGTTGACCTCAACATTCGACTAGTTGGTTTATCGGGAAAAAGAGAAAGATGAGATCCCGAATGATACCGCTTTCGATGACTCGTCAAATCGTTTGTGGCGTAAGACTAAGATCTAATCGACTAAAGTGATGTCACTGCATTCGGGAAAATCACTCAAGAGCTACTTTGAATCGAAAAGAACAACAAGGCATTTATTTGGCAATCAACACAAGATCATAAACAAGATACATTCTCGAGAAGATGATTTCATTATTCACAAATCAATCCCTAGTTACAAACTACTCCCGGAACAACTTATTAAGAACAGATTGGGGATTGGTGGATTCGGCAAGGGCGATAGCATGGTCCCCGTAGAGCTCAAATGCTCCCTCGATGCCCTCCACCTCCGTAAGGATGACCTCCCCGCAAAGCCAACGGCTTGAAAAGAGTAATCCTCATTGGTGCGGGGAGGACATCGCCGCCCGGGCCGAGGGAGACACCAAGGTGAACGCCTTGGATGATGGCCTGATCGACACGGCCATCAATGGCATCCAGGCGTGCCTCAGGAGTCTCTCCCTAGGCATTTACCTTGTCGGCCGCCCGGGTTGCTGCCGCCTTCAATCGCTCGTTCTCCGCAGAAAGTGCTGAAAAACGAAAAGATGATCAATGTAATGAACGCAATGGACAGATTGGAATCAGTAATGGACGAACGATGTGGCGTCGCAGAAGAACTGCTTCGCTTAGTCTTCCCATTCGGCTTGTGCAATGCCGAATCGCTTGGAGACCTCGCCGAGCTCATTCCGGGCTGCGTCCCTCTCCTTGCGGAAAGCGGGCGCCTCCTCGTGAACATCTGAGAGGCTCCTCCTCCTCTGGCTCCGGCTGGACCCCAAGGGTTAGGGTTGTAAGAGTTGCCGGAGCTCGGAGGAGCTCGAAGAACCGCCGACACCCCGGTTGGTTGGAGGTGCCCTGTTGAGTCACCACCATTGGGGGCAGTAGATGGTATTGCCCCGTGATGACTCAAGCGGTCCGAGAAAGAGGAAGAACCGAAGGGTTAGAAGATGAACAAAGTGAGTAAGAACACACGAAGATGGCAGATTGATTTTACCCATGGCGTTGCCGGCGTCGCGCCCTGCTCCCCTCTGCTTCTCCCTCCGCAGGACGCTTCCCATGGTCACCGGCGCTCGACATTGGTGATTGGGAAGTGGGATTTTCTTCCTAAAGGTTTCGGCGAGAAGATGAGAAGATGATGATGAATGCTAACCGGCGATGGTGGTGGAAGCCGGAAGAGGGCTTTATTTATAGGCCAAAATGGAGTTCATGGCGCACGACTTCGGAGTATACCAAACAAAGTAGGGTTTACTTCTCTTTTGGGCCGTTCTGGGATCGGGCCAAGCTTCGGCTAAATCGAAAACGACGGTTCGGAAGAATCGGCTAATCCTCCGATCGGGAAATCCGAGAATGATGGCCGTCTGTCTATTCGGAAAGCTTAAAAACATTCGGCTATGTCGTCGGTCGACAAGAATGGAAAGAACCAAAGCACAACAAGGAATACAATTGTTTAAAAATCACGGTGTGTTACAAGCCGAATGTTTTACTCATTTAAGAACAGTTTGATTGCGTCTATGGCATCATCTCTAATTCGGTGACTTCTTCTAGCACCTTCTTGTCATCGTCCTCGGAACTCGGATTACGGTAAGCTTGGTTTTGATCTGGCGATGCTCCTTGATGACAGATGATATCTTTGTTTTGGTCAGTATCTATAGAGTTCGGCAAGGTGGCAATTTTATCTTTGTGAGATTGGATTCTCACATTCAATTGAGCCAATTGAGCTTCCAACCTGGCCTTTTCCTCCTCCATGGCTACGATTCGGTTCCGATTACCAAAAGACCTTAGCGATGCGGATCCGAGAGTGCGATTCTTTAACTTGATGCTTTTTGGTCGATTATCATTCTCCAGAGAGCGGCTCTAGAGGCTATGTTCCTATTTGCTCTCCTGACCTTGCCAAGGTGATCATCAAGATGAGTTGCAGATTTTAGAGAGACCTTGAGAGTTGGAGGGATATCTTGGTCGATAAGCTCAACCAGTTCTCTTATCCGGGTCCGCATCTTGAACAAGAGCATTTATATCTTTGGCCGGTAAGAGGGATATCTCCTTTAGCCGAGTCCGGTTATCTGGCGATAACCTCTGGCGAGAAGTAGCCTCTTCACCACCTTCATTAATGTACTCTTCAATGGTGAAGGAGTAGCTGACAGTCGGCTTAGTATCATCCTTTGAAAAAAAGGGAACCATTAGCCGATTGATCAGAGTTATCTAGGAGAATCAATGAAATAAAGGATTACCTTTGGTGCAGAAGCTTCTTCAGGCTGGCCCCTATCCTGACTTGATTGAGGATTCAGTTGGATGCCCGGGGATGATGAGCTCGAAGCTCGATGGGAAGATGATTCTTCTGACATACCATCCAGGAAATCATCTAAAAACGATTAATGGATGCAATGAGTAAAATTGACAAAAGAAAAGGAATACGGGTACATGAAAAGTCAAGTTACCTATATGACCGATGGCTCCCCAATTTCGCACTATCAACGGGGAGCATGAGGAGGAGATTCTTCTGCCGCTTTATCCAAAGAATGATCTGCTTCTGTGAGTATCAAAATCAGTTCATCTGGTGCAAAGAAAGGGGGCAATCAGTTAAGGAAATAGTACCTGTATGGCCAGTGGTTTCTTGAATTTCTACATCTTCCTCTTGAGATACTTGAGGAGTCAAGTTTTCAGTAATTTTTGGTGCATTGGCCGATCTTGAGGACCTGACCCGTGGTGTAAAAGAAAAAGGAAAGTGATGAATATAAGCCTCATCATGACTCAAAGCAAAAATGGACCAGGGGTATACTTTTGGAGAAAGTTTGGATTTTTGGATCTTGTTCTCCCCAGGCACATTGACGCGTCTACGCTTGACCCAGTGATGGTTTTTCTTTTGCCTTCACTTCTTGAGGGTGTCTTTGTGCCCAGGCTGCTGGTATTTTCGTGAAGGCTGCCAAGGATGGAGCATCAAAACCTAAAGGCGTGGATGGGTCCAGCTTGATAATATTGAATGGCCCGAGAAGGAGGAATAGGCTCAAGGTCCCGCAGAAAGACAAAGGCAATACTTAAGTTTAGAAGCAAAAAGACAAAAAGGAGAGAATGGTGAGTATAAGGAAATTACCTCACCGTCGAGTCAAATTGATTATGCAAATCTTGACACAGAGGATGATGTCTTGGCATGTTAAAAATATGAGAACGCCACTCTTGCCACCAAGAGGAGAACAGAGGATAAGCGACTTCTATTAGCCCTAGAGGTAAAGGCATGAATTCGGCGGTCCTATCCAAGCTCAAAAATTTTCTTGGCCTCTATCTCATCTCCTACCCTCTCCCCTGGGCCTTATAATGGTGGAAAAGAAAAGTCTTGGGGGCGCTTGCCCACAGCCCTAATTGCCCGGCAAACATGTTTGGGCTATAAAATTCATAGGAAGGATTCAACAACCTCCCATGGTGAAACTTCTGGCTGGCAAGACACGGGGGCTTAATGAAAGAATTGAAGATCTTTGTAGCAACCCCATGCGGCGAGCGGACTAAGTAGCTGAATTTGCAAGGCGGAGTCGAGTGTCACTTTCTCTATAAGGGAGCCATATCACATGATTGAAGCCTTTAAGGAATAGCTTGAATAGATGGCCAAGATCTATATCAATGGTGATGGCAGCTGCTACTTCTCCATAAGTTTGACAGGCCTTCTCTTTCACTTGGCCGTCCTCATCATCATTGACAGAGGGAAAACCCAAAGTGTTAAGGTCCACAGAGACTATCTAGTGCATGTACAATTGTAGCCACATCTGCACAAACCACCAGGGACCATTTACATAATGAATTTCCCCATTTTGACGCATCTAAACAAAGGATCGATGCATCATGTGATAGACGGCTCCCAGGGAGGTATTTTTCCGGAGGAATTAAAGTTCCCGGCCCGGCTCCTCGGCCATTACCATGTGATTGAGAGTTGGCTCATTGGATTTGCCACAAAAGATGAATCAGTATAGCCACATGTTTAAAAAGGCCTTATATTCTTTGTCGGTCCATAGCACCGCTGACATATATACGTTTGGATGTACTT
Source organism: Chrysopogon serrulatus (assembly GCA_015844335.1). Lineage (NCBI taxonomy): Eukaryota > Viridiplantae > Streptophyta > Magnoliopsida > Poales > Poaceae > Chrysopogon > Chrysopogon serrulatus. The sequence goes on along the minus strand of JADLZL010000346.1, from coordinate 14,304 downwards.
GGTCCATCCACTTTCAGATTTGACCCCTTCCAGTTGCTATTGTGCTTATATTTGGAAGGATATACCGGCTCACATCACATTAAGGCCGGTCATCATAAAGATATCGACCAAAGTAAAAGACATTGGGCCATGACCAAAAATGAAAGCATTGGTAGCATCGGACCAGAAGTGGGAAGTCTGCTATCGAAAGAGAATCATTCCGAGGTGTTCCCGAAAGGGATAACTCTAAGCGATCTTTGGACATCCCAGGGAGTCCCAAAGTGGATCGCTACTCTTGTTCAAAGATCCTTTGGTACCACCGCCGCCATCCAAAGATCGGAGGGAAGGGCCAGGTTTTGAAAGTGCTTGGCCATCTGTTTGGAGGAGCAATTCCGGATTTGAAAGGGATCCTCAAAGTTTCTTTCTCCACAAATTCAATTGGGTTGGAATCTCCCATCGGACCCAAAAAGTACAAATCAGGATTGGGGGCATAAGGGATCAAAAATCCGTCCTTGTACTCCTTCAAAAAGATAATACGGCCGAAAGAGAATCAGGAGAGATGAAAGATCAAAGAAAAATTTGCCGAATATATGAAAGGAATCAAAAATACCTCGAACTCCATCAAGGGTCGCCATTGGGGATTAAAAGTAGGCTCGAATCTAGAAACGAAGAAGAATCGGATTTTGAGTGGCGGCTACGGAGTTGAACAGTGTTGACCTAAATAAGAAAAGAGTCTGAGTTCAATTTCGGAACAAAATTACTTTTATCCCAAAATTGAGGGGGCATGTGTTAACACTGGATTTTGGTAAAGACCAATGACAGGTGGGCCAATTCGGTAAAGTCTATGAGAAAGCAGAAATCCAACGTGTTCGGCAAATAAGTGTGCGGTCGGCTAACTTTGAGCTATTCGGCAAGCGTATATGCTATTGACTCGGGTGATTCGGCAAACATTGGTGCGGTCGGCTATCTTTGAAGACGGTGGCTCCATTCGGGAAGCGAAAGGTGGCAAGCGTGAAGCCGAATAGAAGAAAAAAAGCGTGATGATCAAGGACTCAGAGGAAAATTATAGCAAGAGTCTCGCCATACTTTTGAGTTACCTTTAAAATATTGTGTAAGTCGTAATCTCTTAGGATTCATGTTATGTCCAGGGGTATAAATATAGACCCTCGACCATTGTAAAAGATATTCACAATCAAATCAATACAACCGGCCCCGTGCCACGTTTTCGAGTCCTTTTGTCGTGTCGTCGAGTTCTTCGAGAGGAGCCATCGATCCGTCGACCTCCGTAAGTTCCGGCAACCTTGCTATCATGTCTAGTATCATGCGGTGGATTTAGATCTTGATGCAAGTAGTCTTGTTCGTCTCGATGGGATGGCCGTGCGGCAGCGCTACTTGATGATCAAGAAGTCTTTGCTTATGCTTTGTTTATCTCGACTAGATGGCCGTGCGGCGGGCGGCCCGCTTGATAGCCTAGCAAAGCAAGATAGTTATCGGTTCTTGGTTAGATCACGAGCCGTCTGCGGCGGGCTAGGATTTGGCTCAAGGATCGGTTATCGGCTCTATTAGATTTGGCAAGATCTAGTAGATTCATTAGGTTATCACGTGTTGCATGACTTTAATATTTTATTTGTAACACTCTTTTGCCCAATCTAGATTGATTGGTTTCGGCTCTTTATTTTATAGATCTATTTGCTATATGGTTTTCTCATGTTATGATGATAGATAGATCATGTGTTTACGTAGCGAATAAGGTCAATCTAGATTGTTACATGTTGCGGGTTCTTGCACGTTAGAAACTTTTAGACTTCGATAGGATCGAAAGTGTCGTCTGTGCGATGCTGAGGTCCTTGATTAGTTTATTCGTGATAACTTGTATGTTCCTTCTTCATGGACCCCGAGCCTACTGTATTGCCGAGCTTGGTTATGCCTCAATTCATGGTTAACTTTCACTTGTTCAAATATGTCTTCTTATGCATGCATGTTCGGTAATCAATACACTACGTGTTTCACCTTCATATTAGCCGAATGAATCGTATGCATGATTGGCGCATGCCTTCTATAGCCGTATGTCGCCGTAAGTGGCTTCGGGGGCCGTATATACGAACTGTGCGGTCTCATCCGACACGTTCCGATTTTGTATTTAACGATTTCTTTGTCCCTTGTCGGTTTTTTTTCAGTCAAACCGACCGGCACGCTTCCGATCTCCAAACCGTGCAAAATGTCCGATTGAAGTCACGCTTTTAAACTTGGCGTGTGTGCTTGGCGCAGGTGCGTGATTTTTGTGCCAACAACACCTTAATAAATAATTAAGCTATCTTTATTTGGTTTTAATTATTATTCATCTTTTTATTTATTTTAGACTAATGGACTCATAAAAGGCTATAGACGTGGACCTTCATGTGCCCACATATTTTTGGTATTTTATGACTACAAGACAGAACTTCGATAATCACGTAGGTATACTTACCCGATAACTAGGGGATGCTCTCCCCAAGCTGGATGTTGTCGTAGTTGAGCGTTGAACCCGAGTGGTCCTCACGAGGAGGAGCTCATGTTTATAAGAGCAAGTGTTACCGTGAATACTTCAATCTCATCACTCATGAAGTTACTTCCTTCACACAACTGTGTATCGAAAAGATGTTCTTCGAGTGATGGGGATGAAGATACCTAGGTGAGCTGGCTCTTGGAGTCATCCCGTAGAAAGCTCTCATAAAACACAAAAACTCGTGGAATGGTATTAGGATAAAAAGTTAATGATTAGCCATTTTAGAGGATTGGGTGATGTGGAGGTTTCAAAGTATTTTTATTATAACATAATTGTAACCGGATGCCCAATATTTTTGGAATTTTCTAGGTTTATATGCAGAAAGTAACTATACATGATATATATATATTTTTTAATATTTTTATGCCACCACAGTGAAAACTCCTATAAGCTTTTAGACCGCAAGGGGTTCTCACGGGACTTTAAGTTTTTAAGATAAATTCAGCTTAATGCATGCCTATTTATTTTTGTTGTTTTCTATGCAAGGCTAATATAGAAAAGTAAACATGCTAAAAAGAGAATAATTCATGTAATGCAAGAAAGTAAATATGGATAACTACCAATATTACCTCATGGTGAGGGTTCGACGTTTTGAATCCTCCGAACTGGACTCCTCCTTGCAGTAGTTCATTAATCAAGTACTTTGGTTTGCTCCTAAGGATGAGGATTGAGGTGGTGTCTCCACTAGTGGTGCTTCCAATGGTGGTTCCACCTTCTTCTGTTTCTTTTTATTAGCATCTCAAGGCCAATCTTATGTGTATTATTGTTACTGGTTTAGAACTTCCACTTGTAGAATTTGGAGAATCTATCTACACTTTGCTTAAAGTGTGTTCTGCTCATAAAGACAAGGTAGAGATCAAGTGCATGGGCTCTGCTAGTGGGAATACACCAGCAAAACCAGAAATTTATTCATTCTCTAACCTTAGGCACAATAAGACTGATGTTGTTCATATTGTTCATTTATAACATGAGTGAGAAGATCAAAAATATAAATATAGCATTTCAGTTTATGAGATAAAGGAGTGGAGTTACTTAACCTATGGAAGGATTGTTCATCTTTATAAGTTATCAAGATTAATATGATGACTATCATCTTCCAAAAATAAGATATATCATATTTGAGCTTATTTGGTTAAGATTGAGATCAAGAGAATGATGCTATGATGTGTACTCTAAGATCAAGAGGAAATGATGACCACTTACCTTTAATATGTTACCTTTTATTACTGTAGCATGATGACACTAGGTGGTAGAAGGTAGATGAATTTTGGTCTTTTCCTTCCTTATATCTTGAGTTGTTTATTAGCATCTTGTCCCATATGTTATAATCCTTTCTCACTCTTCTAGACTTCTGCTTCTCTCATCATTTCTTCTCTGCAATGGATTAGTAAACAACACATACCCGAAGGAATATACTATTTATTTAATGTATGGATAGTGTTTACCAAGGAGTTAAAGATTAACTTGTGGCCCGTGTTTTTAAATGATTCACCATTATTTCAAATTTTCAAACAAGGTTAAGGTGAGGATATAATTTTGAAGAATACCTCTAACCTTGATTTGATTCTATGAAGTCTCCTAATATAATTTAAATATTTTTATAGAGGAGAGGATAGTCTATATAACAACCAAATTCTTATACAAATATGCTTTGATGTTATAATATTTAAGTGATATTCTGAAGCATATTTATAAAAGAGTAAGGAAGTTCAAAAGACTAAAGATATTTATTCAACTAGAACCAAGAATATGTAGGTGAACCAAAAGAGTATTTTATTTATTTTGAGTTTTAGCAAATTAAGCATGTCATAAGGTAAGGATAACCAAGACAATTAGCAACATGGTATAAGATGTTGAATGTAGTTTAAAGTTGCATGAGGTTTGGATAATTGCACCTTATGTCCTGCAGGGTGATTGGTCCACTATCATGGTGAAGTGTAGAAGGTGTTGAAGTGTTCTTTCATCAATTTCTTTCCATCTTGGTCCTTTATATACACTTGTTCTCCTTTTTTTTTCATTTCAAACCATGATCAGACATTTTTCTTTCCTGCATAAATGTTAGTGGACACATACCCTAAGGATTGCAATAAGTTTGGAATGTGGGTTATGGTCCATGTAATTCATGCAAATTTCATCTATGCTAATAAAAGGATGGGCTTTTAGGATTACTTTAGCATAGATTTTTTCTAACAAATTTTATTGGTAGCTGCACTTTTACATGGTTCAAGGCAAAGGTAACTTGCGACAAAAGATTAAGTTAATAAACTTCGATACTTACAGCTCTTCCATAGAGAATAAGTTGTGTCTTCCTTTTGTGTAAAGTTATTGGACTTTATCACACGCCTTGATTCATCTCTTATATGAGTTCATCTCTTGACTTACCCAAATTGAATTTAGGAGTTTCCTGCAGGGGTTAGTCTAATAAAATATCCAATGTCCACTAGAGCATACTTTTAGTTCAAAAATTAACCTAGATACCACGTCTAATTTGATTTAGAAAAGCATTTTAACCTAAGCACCATGCTTAATTTAAAAGCTTTTTAGATGTAAACTCAGCGCACCTTATGATTCAAAAACCAAATTAGACACCATGTCTAATATAATTTAAGAAGGCGGTTTAAACCAAGCACCATGCTTAATTTAAAAGGTGTATAAACATACTTTAAAACCTAAGCATACAATAGCAAACAAAGGTAGCATAAAAGCACTTAGAGGTTTACTCAAATCGAGATAAAAGCATGATCATGTATGGTGAGAATGTTTTTTAAGTAGAGATGCAAGTGACATACATGTGTGCAAGAATCTAAACATGCTGTGGATTTAATATGAGATGGAGTAGATGCATGGATTTTTCAAAATAAACATGCAGTGGAATGCAACAAGATAACTACTCATCAAATTTAAAGTCTATGAGCAACACTTTCTCACCTTTCTTGATCAAACTCACCATGACTCACAAAGGTATTAGTGAGTTGTGCAGTGTCTTTTCTTTGTCACATGTGATGAACTTTGAATTCATGTGATGATGACTTTTCTTCTCCAATCTACACATGATTAGAATAATATATATGTTTATATATGCCTATGAGATGGCAGGGTTTTATTGTTGATGGATCATGAATGTTTAGGCACCTTGAGTTCTTTAATATCTCTCTTGTCTTATTCTTGTGGAATTTCACTATAAAGTTGAAACGGTTGATAGCCTGCTTATTCCACAACTCAACAAAACAAGGGTAATCCAACTAAAGCTAGCAGTAGACTAGATTAATAGATATCAAGATCATTATCAAAATTTTTACTCCAATTGTTTCTCCGGCAACGGCGCCAAAAATGCTTGTTGGTATTTCTTATGCACAATTAAAATATAAAGGATTCCGCAAGCGCATAGAAAACATTGTAGCATTTTACCAGGAGTATTCCAGGTATCGTTATTTATATTTTACCACAGGGAAACATTGGATAAAGGCATTGATAGTTCATCATCATGTATCTACTAACTTAGTACACCAACTAGACTAGAGTAAGGGGTAAATGATAAATGATAGGAGTTATATATGCATAAATGACATAGACATACAGGAGAATTCTATGATAAAAGAGTAGATAGCTAAAGTGAGAGGACAACGGGAGAGCTCAAGGTTCCTAAATACTTCTCTATTGCTTTGATTCTATATAACTAATTAATGAGTAGATATAGCAATCACACAATAGCACTTTGGAGCAGCAGTACCTTTCCAACTCTCGAATAAGACTGGGAAGAAAGTAGTTGGGGAAGGCTGCCAAAAGCTCTACGAAACATCAACCCAAACGTGGTGGAATACGATGTCTACACTAAAGATTACTACTCTAATCACATATGATAACCAGAGCACTCAATACGAGCAGAGATCCCATGCCAAGATATAACAACTATACTAAACATAATATGAAAGGCATAAAGTAAATAGAGAAGATAAATATATATTAAAGCATAAGTCTTACAAAGAATAAATACAAAGACATACTAAGACTCTGAAGACTCTTCCAGAACTGGGGCGCAGCTCCGCTCTCCCTAACTCCTGACTAGAACTAATCTACTACATTGGAATGTCTAGCCCTAATTCTCTAGAGACGAGAGGTCATCCATTCAAGGGACGCCTCTACATCTCCATAATAATGTGGTGTTCTCAGGGAGGGGGGTCTGGCCCTATATTTATAGTCCGGTGGGATGCACGATGGCCGTTTGATCAAACCGACTTAAGGTACGGTGGATATTAACCCTCAAAGGCGATGGAGGAAGCTTCCAAAAGGGTGTAGGAGTTTCTTTTGGGGGAAGGCCGCCCGGCATTTTTCTACCACCTTTTCCTCTGGGCCTCCGCTTCGTCGTGGTGTTTTCTTGATCCTTGTAGAGCCTAATGGTGTATGTTTCCGACGTGGTTAAGTTTCGTTACTCCGTTTGATAGTTAGGCCCTTTTCCGTGGCTTTCTAGAACAATCCCTGCAAAATAATAATTCACCAAAACTCATGAAATTTGTCAGATAAAACCCTAGACTTCTCTATTTGCAAGTGTATTGACCATTTATCATATTTATTGTACTATTAAATGTTGACGCTATCCACCGTCAACAATCTAGAGAGTGATTGTGAGAGATTCTACCAGATTTGCCTTTGTTCTTGAGCATCTAGTGGCACTAGTGAACGTTTTTGCTGCAATTGAGTTTATTACTCTTGGTGATTGCCATCACCGAGACAGTTGGAGCAAAGGAGCCGAGAGTTGAGCAAGGTTGAAGATTGTTCTTGGCCACTTCGGAAGTGATTGTGAGGGGTGTTGATCCCAACCTGCGGGAGTTCACGAAAGGAATCCTTAGTGGAATCTCGTGTCATTGAGTTACCCCCACTTTGTGTGAGTTCTTATGGCGTTCGGTGAAGGCTTGGTTTGTGACGCCAATTAGACATCGAACTAGTATATAATATGTTATTTTTTATTATAATTTTTTCGTAACTTTAGAGATATAATTTTCTACAATTAATTGAATAATTCACAGTAGTAGTTTCTGTGGTCCAATTGTGGTGAAATTTTTATGGTAGGCTAATTATTATATGCTTGATCTCTAGTAAAATTTCATACTTATGAATCATGTATAACTTAGTTATCAATTTATTTATATTTAATAAGCATAAACCTAAATAAATATATAACTAAGTTATACATTATTCAATGAGTATGAAATTTTTACTAGATATCAAGCATACAATAATTAGCCTACCATAAAAATTTTACCATAATTCGACCGCAGAAACCGTGGCTATAAATTATTTTATTTAATTATAGAAAATCATAAATCTAAAGTTACAACAAAAAAATTGTACTAAAACATAACACATTATATGCTCGCTGTGTAGATCTACTCAAGTGGAGTCCAACAAAATTGGATTTTCTATTTTATAATTTTTTTATGATTTACTATGATTTTTCAAAGATTTAGCCAAATAAATAAAAAATAAAACCACGCTACTGTAGCAAAACCACCGTTCAAAACCGCTCTAGGGGGTAATTTAACCGGTTTAAAAAGTTCAGGGGGTAGAATACCCGATTTTGTAGTTGAGGGGGTAAAGTGTTCCACCCATCATAGTTCAAGGGGTGATATAGACTTTTTTTTCAAAAACAAATTTATGATAACATTGTTGATAGTCTTTAATGTTAATCATTAACCATTAGCTACTGCATATAATAACATGAAATAAATCACAAACCATAGCTATAGGGTTTGATTCTAACAAGTTCTATAAGTTTTGGTGAATTATTGTTTCTACAGGTATATACTGAAAAAGCTACCAGAGTTGACCAATATGACAGGATAAAAGTATCTCAAATGACGGATTAGAATGCACCATTAATGCACCATTGCGATGGGCTCGTCGAGACAATTGAAACGGATATATCATTTGCCATATTTAGAGTCTCGGACGAAAAGATATCGCACCTGCAAGCGGCACCCGCATAGAAAGGATCTAGAAGACACCGTAAAACCACCCCGTGGAAGGTTGGGCCCACCTGTCACAAGGGGGGAGACCAGCCGTCCCCACCCCCGACCGGTCGGTCCGGCATTTTGGCCATTTTGGCCCAGCTTTTGGCCAACGGGTTCCACCGCCTTTGAAGAAGAATCTCAATCGCCCGCCGATGTCAGTTCGATCCAAGGGCTCACGTTAATCACTCGGGTCTATAAAAGCAGCCCCAGACCCCAGGGGGAGGCACTCCCCATGAAACCCTAATTTATATTCTCTAAGGGAGGCTCATCTGAAAGGGGTCCCTTGAATGGATCAACCTCTCAGGAGTTATTAGAAAATAGGGAGAGAGGAGAGGAGAGAGTAGAAGGTGGAGCCGGCCTATTGGATCCCCTCAACTTTGTACCTCTACGGAGATGATTCTTTATCGATTCATCTTCAGATTCTTCTGTCGGTAAATCTAAGTCTTCTATTTATTAAGTTTAGTTCTTACTTTACTTTGCTTACGGGATCTCCACTCGTATTGAGTGCTCTAGTTAACGTATGTGACTAGAGTAGTAATCGTTAGTGTAAACGTGGTGTCTAGACTAGTGTTTACCTGAGTTTGCGCCCAATTCTTACGGTTAGTTGTGGTAGCCCTCTAGAGGTGACAGCTCTATTGGTCTTCGTATTCCGCCATGTCAGAGTTGGTGTTTTGTAGAGCTTTTGGCAGCCTTCCCCAATTACTTCTTTCTCATCTCTTCGAGTGTTGGAAAGGTACTATTGCTTCAAACTAAGTTTAGTATAGTAAGCCTGATCCTTAGTTATTTAGTTGACTCGAGATAACTGTTGACGGTCGTTATTGTATGAAATCAACGTCAACTAGCCATAGAAAAGGATGCAATTGTGATCACCAAAGTAGATATAGGGTTTACACTGACATAATTCCACGAAGTTTTAGTGTTTCACTATTTCTCGCAGCGTAAACCGGAAAAGACGCAACCATGAGTGTTTCACCAAAGTAGATATAGGGTTTACACAGAAGAATCTAGAAGAGTCGAGAAGGCACCACGCCGAGCCGGGGGTCAGCACCACCACTGGGGACCGGCGGTCCCACCCCAAATCGCCAGATCTAGCGAGGGCCTTCCGCGCCCCAATTCACCGGTTCGCTCCACCGCCTTTGAGCGTCAATCTCACCGCATGTCAAAGTCGGTTTCATCCGATGGCTCACGATCATCGCCCGGGGCTATAAAAAGGAGGGCAGGACCCCCCCGGGAGAGGCACATTCATTCATTCCTCATTCGAAGTCCGATCATCGGCCGAAAACCCTAATCGAGCTCCTTAGCTAGGGCCTAGATAGCTAGTTAGAACTAGAGGGAGGCAAGCACGTGGCTTGGATTCCTGAGCCATCAAGAGCTTAGATTTGGTATAATTCTTACCTCCTCTCGCCTTTGTTCTCTATCATTGTATAGTTATATGATTGCTACAATTGAATTAATGAATACTTATCTACTTATATTCATAGTTATATTGTTCTTTGTCTATTGTGGTTATATGCTTAGTATAGCTAGATTGACATTATACTTATCCATAGGTTCGTATAGCGCTCATCTAACTGATCGTTGGGTGAGTGGTAAACATTGTGTAAGTATGGTGCTTATACGTTGTTTATCTGTGAATGCACCATATAGGCCGGGCTTGGTAGATCGCGGGTGTGACAATCCTATTGAGTCCTATATAGTCCAAACCCCGTTTATATGCACAGTAGAGCTTTTGTATGAATAAATATAATGCTAACCTTAGCTATGACTACTAAGTGTACTGCACTAACCATAATATGCATTAACATGTAGCTAGAAATAACACAGGAATATCTCTTGATGTTCTGCTAGTAACCCTAATGATATAGCTAGAAATCTCTATCTGTTTATGCTGATGATTATATACTTATTTCATCATTTATCTTGTGACTTACCCCTGCATTGAGTAGTGAGGACATGGTTATGCCTATCCATTACACTCTAGGTTAACACGCTACCTTTACACGAGAGCCATATAGACCTTCCTTTAGAAAAATATGAATGACAACCCGTAATACTCTGGGTAAAATGCTATAATGGTATTTGATCTATGCGCTTACGGATACTATTTCTATATTCTAAATGGTGGCATGATTTAATACCGCACCCCTTGGTGTTATGCCTGGGATGACAACTTGGCACTCTAGTAGCGATGCTCTGCTTACAAGCATGTTTAGCGCCGTTGCTAGAAATAACATTAAGAGGTGTCAACAAGCATTTTTAGCGCCGTTGCCGGAGAAGGCAATTGGCGATTAAAGGGATAGCGATAGACCTAATACACTAATGAGAAATCTTTGAATCTCCATCAAAGACACCCACTGCTGAGGTTCGTTCTTTGGAGGAGCAAGCTCCTATAAGTGAAGAAGAAGAGCAACAAGAAGGCAACTTCGCACCAGCTTTCGAGGAAATGGCTGATAAGTCACTGCACGAGTTCTCCACTCCAACCACCAACAACATCCGCACTGGACCTAATGTCGAAGATGGGGAGAATGGATTCGAGCTCAAGCCAGCTCTTATCCCCATGGTGCAAGCCAACTTGTTCTGTGAAAAAGCACATGAAGATGCAAGCGCTCATCTCCAACACTTCCTGGAGATTTGCAGCACTTTCAAGATAAGGGATGTACCAAGAGACGCCATCCCCGCTGCGTCCTGCTCCCATTCTCACTTTGTTGGAAAAGACAAAGCAGTGGTTCTACGCTAACAAGGACAATCATACAACTTGGGACAAGTGCTCCACAGTTTTTCTATCAAGGTTCTTTCCTATGGGTAAGACAAGTGCCATAAGGGGGAAGATTTTAAGTTTCTAGCAACAACATGATGAGTCAGTCCCTGAGGCATGGGAACGCTTTCAAGACTTTATATCAGAATGTCCTCATCATGGGATAGAGAATTAGCTCCTTATACAAACTTTCTATCATGGGCTTACCAACAGCACCCGTAACAACGTTGATGCTGTTGCTGGAGGTGCATTTATGTCATTAACCATACCACAAGCTACTGCTCTTATAGAGAAGATGGCATCCAATCAAGATTAGAGTGAAGAGCGCCAAACAACCCGCAAGAGGAGTAGAGGAATACACCAGCTCAAGGAGGTAGACATGCTATCTGTCAAGATAGATTTGCTCATGAAGAAGCTGGAAGACAAGGCAAGCCAAAGACAAGATGTCATACGCATCAATGATTCATGCATGACTTGTGAAGTGTGTGGCAATATGGGGCACTTAGACAACAGCTGTGCTAAGACCCGTGAGGATGTGAACTTCATTAACAACAACAACAACTATCGTCCTCAAAATCAAGGATAGAATCAGCAAAGGCCCAACTACCAAGGTAATTTCTCAGATAACTTTTAAGACACTAATGACAATAACTATGCTCAATTGCCTTTGAGAGAAGTGATCTCCAACCAAAATAAAATTGTGGAGACTTTATCTAGAAAGGTAGCATCCAATAATAAAACGCTAGAAAATATAAACACTAAAATAGATAGCTTTACCTCAGCTGTTAAGAACCGGCTTAGCTTTAACAAAATGATAGAACAACAATTAGCTCAGCTGGCAGCCGCTGTTTCACCGACCAACGAAGGTAAGATCTCAGGGCAACCTCTAGAGCCCGAGACCGTGAATCCTGTTGATGTGTATGCAGGTTACTACATTGAAGCATCATCAGGAGGATGGAAGGATGAGTCCATGCCACTCAAGAGAGGAAATCCAGGGAGACCTGTGATCCCCATCTCTATTGGGCAGCATGACTTCCCTGAAGTTGTCTGCGATCTAGGCGCCAGTGTCAACATCATGCCTAAGGTAATCTTTGACCAAATCTTTCCATGGGCATCTTTATTGTACACGAATATGTGTTTGCAGCTTGCAGACCAGACGGTTAAGCACCCTGAAGGAATCTTAGATGATGTGTACATACGAATTGGGAGATCATATGTCCCTGTAGACTTTGTAGTCTTGGATACCGGCAGAGATCCCAAGAGTCCAATCATCCTTGACCGACCATTCCTGAGTACTGCGAAGGCTGTCATCTACACGGACAGTGCTAAGATTTATTTCACCATCAAGGGCAATAAAGAGAAGTTCAGTTTCAAGAACAAGACCCTTGAAGCTCCTATAGATCCAAAAGGAGCTTACTTCCTAGTCAAGCCAACAAACGAAGAGGCCAAGAAGAAAAATATAAATGGGAAGAGAAAGAACAAGAACAGGAGGCAGGTGAGAAAAGCAAGTCCAAGTAGTCAAGGTTGTCGAGTACAAGCATGACCACCTCTTAGCTTCACCATTCCTAACCAAGAGAGAGGATCCAGGTATGCCAGCCATTGATTGCACTATTGGACAATGCTCCTTCTACAATGCTTTCTACGATACCGGATCAGCTGTCAACATTATATCTAAAAAGGTATATAATTTATTATTCGATACACCTCTATATCCTACCTATATACAGCTGCAGCTGGCAGACAACACGACAAGATTTTCAGAGGGAGTAGCAAGAGACATCATGGTCAAAATCCATACTCACTACGTCCCGACCGACTTCATGATACTGTACATGGGAGAAGATGACACACCAATCATCCTTGGGAGGCCATTCCTCAGCAGCACCAACGCCATCATCTACAATGGATCAGGCCAAGTCCACTTCCAATTCCTAGGAGAGAAGGTACGCTGTCATTTTAAAGATTATAACTCTCCTGGATTAGCAGCTTTCACTCTGTTCAAGAGGAGACGTCAGCGCCGGAGGAATCGCTCTCAAAAGAGCAATGTTGAGGAGGAGACAATTAAAGAAGAATCTACAACACCTAAGTGACATCCACAACCTACAAAGGTATGGAAAGAAAAGGTAACCTCCTCAATTGAGTCATTATCACCAGGAGGTCCAATGTCAGGGTCCCCATCCTCAGGATCCGATGAAGCACCCCAGGAGTGACGACGACGAGCAGTCTTGTCCGGAGGACTCTAAACTCCGAACCCTTGCCATAAGGTAACAATGGTAGTTATCTATTTACTTTCTTGCACTTTTTGATTCATAGTTAGTTTTCATCATCTTTATAGAAAATCACAAAAATATTTGGAAAACCTCAAAGTCCCATGTGACATACCTGCAGTGCAAGCTAAAGGAGTGATCACCGTGGTGGCCTAAAAATCAAATAAAAATTAGCATGCATATTTCCTTTCTGTTTGATAAAAAAATCTAAAAATAATCATTGAGCATCTTGCTGCACCGTATGCACTATAACAACCTTTAAAAACTTCTCACAACAACCAAGTTCGCAAAAATGGCTAACCACTAACTGTTTGTCCTAATCCGCTCCACGAAGTTTTGGTGTTTTGTGAGATGTTTGTTGCAGATAACTCTAAGAGCTAGTCCACCTAGGAATCATCATCTACATCACTCGAAGTACACCTTCTTCTGCAGTACGCCTAATCACTGCGGTGAAGGAAGCAACTTCCTATTGGATAAGATGAAGGTTCCCCTACACCGGCTCTTGCAAGCATGAGCTCCATCGAGAGGACTGCTCGCTTCAATGCTCAATCACGACAACAACCAGCTTTGGGGAAGGCATCCCCTAGGTACCCTGGTAAGTGTACCTACACGATTATTGAGTCAGTCATAAAATTAAAAAATACCAAAAATATGTGAGCACATGAAGGTTCACCATAGTATCATAAGAAAAACTTAAAAAATACCAAAAATATATGGGCACATGAAGGTCCATGCTTTTAGAGTCCTTAG